>QODF01000010.1:3727735-3775752 GCA_024372805.1 Oostethus manadensis
TTTTGCACATTGCCAGCCTATTACCGTTAATCCCATAAATCCCCATATATTGCTTTTAAATCCTATTAATTCCCGTGGAAAGTTTCCATCATTAAAAACTCCTGATATTTCAATCGTTAGCAGTGAAAAGTATCTCTGTGATAATCTTAACTCATACCCTTGAACACAAAATCAAGGCAAAAACACGATTTTTATCTTGAAAGGGGGCAATAATCCTATTTTTACCTAAGCGCCTCCGTATTCACATGAGAGAGATCTCCGTGTGGTAAAATCAGAGACCAGTTCAGAGCAAAGCGGTAATGCGATGCTCCCGTGGATGCAAACAGGTGAAGATGACTACGAATGCTGAGATAGTCGGTGCACTGGGAACGGTTGGTGGGGAGCCTCTCTCCTGGGATTGGGTGCAGTGATCCGTCTCCTGTCCAGTTCCAGCTGTACACACGGGGATCCGTAAACTGGGGGGAGAAAGGGTAGAAGCGGGCCTAGTAACAAAAGAGGGAGAGAAAAAAATCAGTGGGGGAGGATTTGTTGTGGTTTACTGGCTAATTTTCAGGTAGTACCTGCAAAGTGGAGTCAGCAATGCCCCAGTGAAAATCACAGGGGAACTGACCCCTGACCTCTCGAGAAGTCTCTACTCTGGGGAAGCCGTTGTCAGCAATGACGCGCCTGAGGTACTGAGCAGTGGTTTTGGGCGTCCTGATTCTGTTAGGCTGATCAAAGTTGACGTAGAAAAGGCCCCGGCGGACCGAGTAGCCGTAATTCCATTCGAAGCCGTCTACCAGCGACCATGCGGTGTAGCCTAGCAACCGCACACCATCCAGCCTGACAGCTGTAGCACAAAACACCGCACTCACAAGTTAAATTGTTATTTAGATACTAGCAAATACTAATACATACTAGCCAGACTAGACATGCCACAGCAAGGTTTTCCGAATAACCTCTCGTTTACGCCAATATGTAGTAGTTTTTCCGGCATAATATTACACTAATCCATCTTTTATTGCGGTAAATTGGTTCCAGACCCGACAGTGATAAGTGAATTTGCAACAAAGTAGGATTCTTTCTTTATAAATGGAATGTTTGTAGTTATGGCATAAAAAAGGTGTTCACAACCTTGTAAATGTTTTTTTGAACATTATTAGAGCCCTCTAAACAAGAAATAACACCTTTATAGTCACCTTTACATTTGTATTACTCAATATAGCAGATATATTCTGAGAAAATACGCCACTTTAGACAGTTTACATTGTAGGGGAGCGGAATGGGTAGCGACAGGAAGTGACGGCTGGGGTTCAGAGTTGAGTTTTAGCTTGCTGTGGGCTATGGCCGCCTGTTATAAAATCATTTAAACCTGCAATAAAAGCCTGTTGTTCCGGCAATCAAGTCTGGTGCTCGTCTCATCAAACAATTACTGACATCTAGTGATCAATGTAGAATACTACATTCACAAGTTAAACTAATTGAAATATTATTCCTTTTTGTGTTTTTATTTGTATTACGTTTATTTTTATTTTGTTACTTTTCATTCAGTTCAACTTTTTTATTTATTTCACTCAATTCATTTTAAATAAAATTTGAAAGGAACTGAGTGAATTCATTATAGTTTAAATTAAATAAAAAGTAGAACATTACAGAAGAAAACGTAACAACCAAAATATTTTTTAAAAATAAATTGTACGCCACTCAATCCCTGTAAAAAAAAAAAACGTAAAACATATGAAAACATTTTTTTTAAGTTGATCTCAATTAGTACAAATTGAATTGAGTTTAAATGAATTTGATTGAAACTGAATTGAGTGTAATTTAGTGAGTTGAAGAGTGTTAAACTTATGAAAATATAATTTTAATGTAATTTATTTACTTTAACCCAGGCACAAAAAAAATTACAAACAAATTTAATTGAACTGAAATCATGGAATAACTGGTTGTTCACCGGTTACCTTGTAACGCCTGGTTGATAAATCTCTTCATCAAGTAAATGGCCACTGTGTCCTCTCTTCCCACCCTGGCTTCAGAGAACCATCCACCCTCGGCCACCAGCACTTGCGGGTCCCCGTACTCTAGCTTTATCCAGCCCAGGATGCTCCTCATATCCGGGGTCACGGCCTGGCCATAGTGGGGCAGGTCCCTGCCCAGTCGGAGGTTGTTAGGGCCGAAGGACAGCGCAAAAAAGTCGGCCGTGTTCTGCACCCACAGCTTCTCCTGTGCAGAGAATGTGGGCAGGAGGGCACCATGCTTGATTGTTAGAGAGCCCGGGTAGTCTCCATCCCCCAAGATGGGCTTGGCGAACCAACCGAGCACAGCCTCCAGCGATTGCTGACAAAGGTCAACATTGGCGGCTGTGGCTTTTTGAGGCTCGACCCAGTGAGAACCCAAGACAACGGATACATTACCCTTCTGAGCCGGGCGGAAGTGGGTGTTGTAGGTGTGCCAGGCTTTGGCATGTGCCTGGAAATCAGAGAAAAATAAATATTGTGTCAGTCCATGGAAAAGTTGACAATATACTGTAATTGCAAAATCATTTGGGTTATATTACTGACTGCAAAAACGGCCAACACACAACAGCCGTAACCTGAGTAGCAGACACGGCCTATTCTGACCTTTTTCTCATACAAGCATCAACACACACAATCTGTGCCGCGCTCCACACTGCAACAAAAAAAAATCATGCATAATATTAAAGAAGCATATCTCCAAGACTTCCTGTCACATACTGAGCGGACATGGTGAACTTTAGACCTCAGTATCTCGTTCCGTATACTGACCAAAAAAAAAGCTATGAGAAGAAATGGTTGCTCTAGGACTTACCTTGATCAGATTGTGGGCCACAATAAGAGAGCCAGCAACCCCCCCTGTGTCTCCAGGGGCATGCACCCCCGTGCCATACCCCTGGACAGCCACCAGGTATGGGTTATGGAGGGTAAGCCAGTACCTAACACGGTCCCCAAACGTGCGGAAACAAAAGGCAGCATAGTCCTCAAATAATGGAATAAGTGTTTCATTTTTCCACCCTCCATACACCTTCTGCAGGACCAGTGGTAGATCCCAATGATAGATGGTAACAATGGGCTCAATTTGCTTTTCCACGAGTTTGTTTATGAGACGGTTGTAGTGCGCCACGGCAAGCTCGTTGGGACGACTTTGTGCGTTCCCATCGGGAAACAGTCTGGGCCAGGAGAGTGAGAATGAGTATGATTTCACCCCAAGATACTCAAGGTCCTGTACATCCTCTTCCCACTGAGCATAGCTGTCACTTGCCACTTTGGCGGTCTCCGATTGGGTGAAATTATCCCATATTGATGGTCCCTTTCCATCCCGGTCCCAGGATCCTTCAGTCTGAAAAGCAGATGTCCCGGACCCCCAAAGGAACCCTGCAGGAAAAGTATCATGAAGAAAAGCCTGTTCTAGAGTGACAGGATCCGGCTTGGGGTTCTGCCACATGTGTCTGCCATCGCCAGCAGAACCAGACGCTTGGTGCCAACCACTTGCCAACCACAGGATGGACAAGAAGAGCCACTGAATCCTGGAACAGGGTAGATCGTCCAGCATGATGGTAGTCTTGTTGCAGGGTTAATAAGTGTTCTTTGTTATTAAAAATATCTGATCCATGCTGGCGTAGGACAGACAGGAGCAACACGTGAAGCCGAGCGGTGCCGCCGGATCATTGTGAACCCGGTAAGACCTTCTCACTCTGTGCACCGCTCTCAGCCCCGCCCTCCCACATCATGTTCACACATACAAAGGTTGACTCATAACCAAGCACCTTGCTTGTGTTACTATTATTGTTTTTTACCTCATCTGTAAGCACCTAATATGGCATCAGCACATCAATGTCAAATTAATGTCAATCCATATCCACACACACTAAACATGAAATATGCATTTTTGTGTCAAACAGTTTGTGCGGTGACCTATTCTAAGATGTAGTTTGCATAAAATATCTCAGATATGAGCGATGCCAAGGCACATTACTCCTAATGCCTTCGGCGCATTTATTAAAGGGAACAAAGGGAAGGCAAATACAATTTTCACAGCAGGATGATGAAAAATGGAACACCTTCTGACATCTTATTGCCAGCAGGCCCTAAATATGTCTGCGGTGTTGGCCCTCCCCCGTGACAGGGGAGAACAAGGTTAGCCGGCTCATAACATTATTCAATTCTTAGCTCCATTTTTCAATTGCTTAAGGTTTAAAAAAAAAAACACTGCCAGGAAGTATTGTGTATGTGCGTGTCTGTGTCTTTAATTAAGCCTTCAGGTCAGTAGCGTTCGCATTAAGGGACCATGGGTGTGTGTGTAGGTGTGCAGAACAAACAGTGTAGTTGCCCGGGAAACGCTGTGCCTCAAGGCAATAGGTGGACAGGTATATTGAATCGGACAGCGGAAGCGTTATTGCATAGCTATCAAATATAGACAGTGGAGTTTTTATAGTGCAAAAGCTGAGGTTTAAGGCCTCAATGTGCCTGGAAACACACCCGCTTGCACAATCAATCCAACACAAACGTTGTATGAAAACTTTGCATTTATTTGGCTCTCTTCACACTCACATTAATGTTCAGTTTTGATTGACATGGTCATGGAGCTGTTAATAGTTTGCAGTGGTGTAGAACTGCACAGCATCATACCGACTGGGAGGGTTGGATTGGGTTTACGAGCTGCTGCCACCTAGCGCCCAACAGCGGCAATGATCATGCATCACGTTAAAAGGTAAGGTCAAGTAAAATGTCTTGTTACCAAAAATATTCCCACAAATGTTATTATTGGCAAAATATCCCATCATGATGACACCACTTAAAATGTTGTGGTTAAGTAAGTTATCCAACTTCATTTCTGAGAAAGTTTAAAAATATCCCGACCAGGAGTCAAGGTAGAGACTGGACGATGATGATTTTCTCGTTGATGCAAAAGCGGTGCAGCACGCTGAGCAAGTTCTCTCCACAGCGAGAAACTTGCCTCTCCATGGCCAGTCGGAAATCCTCCTTCACTCCTTTGGTGATCCCTCTCGTCACTGTGTGGTGTCTGACACAAGAAAAAAAAACAAAAAACAAAGACGCTAAGATTTAGAGACTCAAGCGATCCATTTTAGGTTTTAATCTCACACAAATCAATCATTCATGTCAAAACAATAAGAGTCCAATTGACAATACTCATGAAACATAAGCACAAATGAAATGAGACCAAGTGTTATGAAAAGGCGAAAAGAAACTAACTATACAACCAACAATATCATCTCTGTGATGACCACAAAAAGACGAGCAATGGCTCAAATAAACCAAACGGCGACGACGACTTATTCTTAAATGACTGGCCCAAATAAAAATTGGAGGAGGGGGGGCAAGTTGGCAATGAAATGGTATTTTGTGGGTGTGGGTGGGGAAGAGGGATGGGCACTGTGGCAGGAGGGGCCCGGGGTACCTGTCCATCGTCTGAACCCCTTGTAGCAGAAGGGTGTTTAACTCCACCCCCAGGGCGGGACTAGGGTTCCTGAGGAACAGCAACATTCAAAGACTGGGTCAGTACGGGTGCATTCAACTGCTTTAAAGTTTGCAACATTGACTAAAGGGGTTTACATTTACAGAATAGAAAATCCTTCTGTTCTCTAAAGCCCGCTCCAATGAAAGCTAAGATTAGCTAAGGTTCCCCACAGGCCAAGTATTCAGGCATCAAGCAGACCTGCTCTTTTTACCACACCAACAGAAACAGGGATAAACAGAACCGCAAGGCCGACACATCGGGTGCAAGAGGCTTACTTAATCAGCATTCCCTGGTTGGGTAGCAGCTCCAGCTGGATCCTCCCTCCGTCTGGCGTACGCAGGTATGCAAATTCTTCCAGCATGTCGATGTCTGATAAGGCATGTGAGCTCAAGAAAAAAGCATTCGAGACAAGAAAACACAAATTCTAGTGGCAGGAGCAGCAGTAGAAGCACTGAGGACACAGATAAAAACCATGGCGGGATACTGGTGACGTAATTGAAGAAATTCTCATACTGGAAACTGCCCTGCTGGCAGATCTTATCCACCGCCTTAAGAAAAAGCATCTCGCCTTGAGGCCAGTCGTACTGCAGGAGCACCACCACGTGACCCAGCGACAAGTCGTCCCTGTTGTCTGTGAAGGCGCGCAGCTGAATGACACAAATAAGGAGAATTTATTTCCAAGTGTAAACAAGAAAGACCAGCAGAGTCAACAGAAAACATATAGAGAGGGCGTGTGACGATACAAGGCAATAGGCGAGATAGGGTCGACGAGAACGAGACGGGATTGTAACTTTTAATTTTAAGAACAATACAGTCAAAACATGAATGCATCATAATAATGCAATAGTTCCTATATTCTGTCATCTTTCACTCTGGTAAGTTGCAGAATTGGCAATTTGCGGTGTGTATTCTCTCACAAGAAATTTGTACGGTCTGTCAAACGTTTGCAGCATTTCTCGAAATGCAGGCTTTTCAACTGTATCAAAGAGCAACATTTCTTTGCGATGTTTTTCACAACATTTTGGGCTGTTCTGTTTGTATTTACTTTGCCGACCAAGGCAAGGTTAGTTTATTTATAGAGCACAATTTGTACACAAAGTAATTCAAAGTGCTTTACAGAAAAGAAGGGGGAAATCACTACATAAAACACAAAATCAATCTAAAATCATTTCATAAAAGTCCATTAAATTTGAACTTGGAAATGGATAAACTACTTTATGCGCAGTTGAAAAGCGGTTTTCAGCATGGATTTGATCCTTGCCGAAGATGATCGCACATTTTCTGGAAGACTGTTTCACATAACAGCCTCAACGTGTTTAGACCACACAGCTCAGTGAGTGTCTGAATAAAGGCTGCACATCTTGAGGTGTCGTTTTTTCCCCCCAGATGGTTTATGTTGCTACCGCTTTTAAATAAATGCGGCATGCTGGCTCGTTAGTGTTGATGGGTTCACCTGGCTCATATTAATGATTAATATACCCACAGTTGTGGGTATATTGTGGCATTTGGCTTTGTAAGAATCTTGCATTGCTCCAATCTTCTGCCGTGTGTTTTCTAGCGCCCCCCCCCATCACATTTCAATCTCGCGATATCTCGTGACACCCCTAAGACAGACATAATGTGTGCGAATTCTGCATCTCCGTACCTTAAAACAGGACAGCATCAGCTGAAGGCAGAAAGGTAAAACAGCCTTGCTGGTGCATGGAAGCAATCTGAGGTCATGACCTGTTTAGGACATGTAACAAAAGAATCTATATAATTTGTATTATTTCCGGATTACACAATAAGTGATGATGACAAGTGGCAAGCTTACTTTTCTTTGATTTCATCTTTACTCTTGTCTGATCTTCGGGTGTCTTTGTTGGTTCATGGTTTGGGGCTACCAGGCCGCTGACAACATCAAGGAGCTTCTCACAGGCCATCTGAGTCACGAGACAAAACTAATAAATCCATGATGTAGTGATGTGTTTTTATTATTTTAGCTCGGCCCAAATATAATGTTAACAATATGCTGACATGTGCACTCACATATTACAAGCAACCAGTACCTACCCTGTGTTCTCCCAGTGCGTAGTGGCAGGAAGCTTGTTGTATGAGTGCCCTCTGGTGCTCCAGACTGGTCTGACTTGAAGGGCTCTGCTGGCCTGGGTGAGGCTGCTGCACGGCGGCCATCTGGTGCAGGCTAGAGAGTGCCTTCCGGTACTGCCCCTGGAGAACACAGGGCAAACGCTCTTGTTATAAATTACATCATATCATATTTGAAGCTGTTTTTTTTCTTTAAAGTCACCAAAAGGCTGGTTTACGTGTAGGAGATAAACATATGAGTTGTGAATGGTCATCTTTTGAACTGTACACGTGTTAAACAGCTAACGTTAAATCAATAGCTACAGTCGCATTGCATTTTAAAAGCACTTGTGTGTTCTTTCCTATTAGCGTGATCACCCTTCACCTACTTGCTGTGATCAGTTAGTTTATGAGACTCTTGCCTGGTAGATGATCATGTCAGTGAGGAAAATTCGGAACCAAAACCAGCTGTCCGTCTTCCACGAGGCACAGATCTTTTTGAACTCTGTGAAAGCACACGTTTCCAAAAACAGTCAAACCATCAGTCAATCATTTAAAGCATTTACAGAATGGCGTCAGCTTGACTTCGCAGATTAGAGGAGGAAGACGAGGAGTGTACCAGTTTCAAGGCTGTCATGGGAGTGAAGGAGGTCCCAGCTTTCCCTTGCTGTGTAAAAGCTCTCCAGAGTCTCTGACCAGCTGGGCATCTCCGTCTTGTTCACCAGGATGTGTCGGCCACGCATCTTACCCAGGCCTTCCTCATCATCTGAGCTCTAGATAACACACACACACAACTAACCAGATTAATCACTGTTATTAGTATAATTTTATTGCTACATGAAAAACAAGTTACCAGTATGTGCAGTAGATTCTCAGAAAACAAACAAGATCCAGCTGTGCAATTGGGCAATTTGTTGAAAGGGGGGTGTTAAAAAATAGCAGTGTCTGCCGTTGATTTTACAAAAACAAAAATATTTTGTACAAACTGTTTTCAGTATGCCGCACGGTGGATGAGTGGGTAGCATGTCAGGAGATCAGGGTTCGAATCTCCGTTGGGCGTTTCTGTGTGGAGTTTGCATGTTCTTCCCGTTTGTGCGTGGGTTTTCTCCGGGTACTCCGGTTTCCTCCCACATTGCAAAGACATGCATGTTAGGTTAATTGGTGACTCTAAAGTGTCCATAGTTATGAATCTGGGTGTGAATGTTTGTTTGTTTATATGTGCCCTGCGATTGACTGGCGACCAGTCCAGGGTGTACCCCGCTTCCCGCCCAAAGTCAGCTGGGATTGGCTCCAGCATACCCGCGACCCTAATGAGGATAAGCGGTACAGAAAATGGATGGATGGATGGATTATTTAACAACATTTCACAATTCATTAACATTTCTTGGTTTAGCTTCACAAACACAATTTTTGATGTCACCCCACAAGTTCTTGATTGGGCTGGTTACTCCATAACATTAATTTCGTTGGTTTGGAACCAAGTGTTTGCTGGTTTACTAGTGTGAAATGCATGTTCAACACGTGCTGGTTTCATCCTTAAATAGGGGCCAACTGAATCACACCTGTTTTTTCACAAAATTGATCAATGATCACTGATTAAATGCCCCAAACAAGACCCCACATTCATGATATGCACGCTGTTAAGGCTGTGCAATTGGGCAATTAGTTGAAATACTAGTGTCTGACGGTGACAATACAAACCCAAAACTATTTTGTACAAAAACGTTTGGGTTCTAGGATTTGGCAATCCTGTGAGTGACTAAACTAATATTTAGTGGTATAAGCGCAGTTTTTTTTATAACTGCTTCACATATGTGTGGCATGGAGTCACCCAACTTGTGTCACCTTTCAGCTGTTATTCCACTTCAAGATTCTTTGACAACATTCCACAATTCAGGTCCAGGTATTGGAATGGCCACTCCATAACAAAACATAACAAGATTTTGCTGGTTTACAAGTGTGTTTGGGGTCATTGTCTTGTTGAAACATCAATTTTAAGGGCATGTCCTCTTCCGCATAAGGCAACATGACCTCTTCAAGTTTTTTGACATATGCAAACTAATCCATGATCCCTGCTATGGGATAAATAGGCCCAACACCGTAGTAGGAGAAACATGCCCATATCACGATGCTTGCACCACCATGCTTCACTGTCTTCACTGTGTAGTGTGGCTTGAATTCAGTTAAGTTTGAGGGTCTTCTTACAAACTGTCTGCAGCCCTTGGACCCAAAAAGAACAATTTTACCTTCATCAGTCCACAAAATTTTCCTCCATTTCTCTTAATGCCAGCTGATATTATTTTGCAAATTGTAACCTCTTCTGCACATGCTGGACTTTAGGGGGGATTCTTGCAAATAGACACAGACGTCTTATAACTTTCACAGTACCTATAGGTAACTTCAGACTGTCTTTGACCATCTTGGAGCTGATCATTGGCTAAGCCTTTGTCATTACGGTTATTTTTCAATCCATTTTGATAGTTGTCTTCTGTTTTCTGCCATTTTAAGGCATTTGAGATGATGATCATAAGTTTTCTCCTCTCCAATAAACTTTTTATTCCAAGTACGCTGTTCTTCTAAACAATGTTTTGAACAACCCATTTTCCTCAAGCTTTAAAAGACAGGGGTCACCTGATTCCCCCCATGTTTTTTCACAAAATTGATCACTGATGGAATGTCACACTGCTATTTTTTAACACCCCCTTTCAACTAATTGCCCATTTACACAGCCTTAAGAGCGTGCATATCATGAATGCTGGGTCTTGTTTGTTTTCTGAGAATCTACTACACCTACTGGTAACTTCTTTGCCATGTAGCAATGAAAATATACTAATAACAGTGATGAATCTGGTTAGTCACATTGCACTGCTATTATTTTGAACACTACTGTACATATCAACATCAACTGTAATGGCAAACCCTATAAAAAATATATACAGGATTATCATCAGTATCATCAATTGGTGCCTGTCTAATTTTAGGACTTACAATTGCGCAGCCATCAACATCATGTAATATGTAATTTACACTTTGTTCCTATGCACAATGGTTGACTATCTAAGGAAATTAAACCAAGTGGTCCTTTATTATTTTATGAATTGTTTTATTTTCCCTAGTGCATTTATTGTTGCTCTTTCACCAAACGTAAGCAAAAGTATGTTTTTTTCCAATTACTTGATTAATTTTCGGTACATATTTGAGAGCTGCAGCCCCAAAGATAACCTTTTCTACTTACATGATACCATTATGCTCTTTTTTCGCATTTTTTGGTGTAATTGTACTTTTAGAATTTGCTAACTAAGCTGCACACATTGAATACCTCTTGCCATTTCCTCACCATAGTCTTGTCTCTGCCATCTGCTATTTTGCGTTTCTTATGTGCGTGTTTGACTGTTCCTCTCTCCAAATCCAGATCATTGTAAACTGAACTCAAATCCTCCACTAGAATCCACGGCCCCAAGTTCAGCGTATTCACGCCTGCCAAAGAAAACCAACACGATGAATTCAGGATTCAATCATTTCAGACACAATGTGTGAAAGCAAAGATGGAGACTGACTCTGGAACAGCGCTGGCTGTACGGTCGACACGTAGAGGAAGGCGTTGCGAAAGAGGACGAGGGCAGCGCAGATGACCACCTGGCTGCAGTAGCGGGCTCTGGCGTCTCCCTCCAGGCCTGGTAAGTAACGACACAGCTCCTTCACTTTCTGGAGCAGGTCCATGTAGCTCCTGCAAAATAAAGGCAGATGCACAAATACATGAACCTCACTTTGAAATCACAACACTCACACAAGATCATTAGCTTCACCAGCAAATTCTAACAGTTCACTGAGATCCATTACTAATAGTGCACACTTTTAATTAGCCACTATCAGAGAGGTATTATTTAACAATGGTTATTACTGTGGTCGTTGTTGTAGAACTGTAGCTTATTTTGGATACCTTAGGTAGCTACTGAGAAGAACAAAAGATCCCTCAAGATAATGCGGAGTTGGTGTGCAGATGTGGGAAACTTGAAATGTTATGAGTACTCATCTACGGTACTTCGATATAAAACACCGTAAATGTATGACACGTTCAAGACCACTACTTCAGTCAGGCTTAACTCTTTTGAGAGCAAAGCAAATAGGCTTTCAGACACGAAGTGAACGTAATAAACGTGTGTAAACTTTTTTCCAAGGAGGGCCACATAGTGAAAAATGAAACGATGTAAGGGCCATTTTGATATTTTATAAAGCAACACAAAGCCTTACATATATTTTCAAGAAAAAGCATATTATTAGTATGAAGTGCGATCTTTGCTCAATTTTTTCCAGACTTTTGCAGTTTTTTCCTCCAAATACAGTATTTCAACTACCTTCCTAAATGTTCTTTTTGTAATGTTATATTCCCATAATATTTGTACTTTATTGCCATATTATAACTGTTTCCCCAACCTAAATTTTTTCAAATAATAACAACTAAATTTGGTTTTGTTTGTTTCTCATATTATGGCTTTAAAAAGTGTTGAATATTTTAACTCTGAGTCTAAAATTACATTATTTTTCCTCATAAAATTATGTTATTCACGTAAAATTGTGACTTTTTTCCTTCTTAGAATAGAACTTTTTTTGCCCAATATGTTGACTTTATTCTCATAGAATTAGAATTTTTTTTCCCATTTCTGCTGCTGCTGTTTTGTTTTTTTCCCTACAGTTTCAATGTTCCTTGTGTAAATTTTCTTCTCGTAAATTACTTTATTCCCAGAATACTTTGACTGTTATTGTAAAAATTATAACTTTTTCCACAAACTAATTTTCCAAAAACGACAACTTTATTTGTAGTTTTGTTTGGCTCTTAAAATATTTCTATTTTTACATTTTTTCTTAATAATTTAATTAATTTAATGCTATTACAATTACATTTTTTTCTTAAAAAAAAAAAACAATTCTCGTAAAATTATTTTACTTTTTTCTCTTAATGTTTTGACTTTATTTATGTAAAATTCCTGCACATTTTTCCATTTTTGTAAAATTTCCTTGAAAAATTATATTTTTAGAATACACCATACAAGCACGATTAAGGGTCACAATGTGTGCCGAGTATAAAAAAATTGCATACATGTTGGCAGGTCTGGATGTGTTGTGTTTACTTCCCTTGAGCATGAAGTTTGATGAGCATAACAGTTTACTATTTTCACAAATATGCGTGCACATCAAAAGCTTGCCTACCTCTGTCCTTTGTCTCCCTGCCACTCACATCGAGCTCCAACGACAGTGAGGAGGTCCAACAACCTCTCCCAAGGTTCGGCGACCACTGACGACTTTTCCGACAAGCCGTCAATCACGTAGCGTTGGGAGCCCCGTGAGACAGTGGGAGACTTTAGAGGACCACCTTCTTGAGAGACTGAGCAAAAGACAAAAGAAAACCAACATGAGATTAAAGATTATTGCTAACTAACGATTATTGCTCATCCATAATGTGGAAGCACAACAACTCGAGCTCTGCTCTACCATTCATCTGTCCATCAGGTGAAGGTCCTCGGGTGACGTAGCCTATGTAAAATTCAATCGCTTTGAGAATGTACTTCACCATCAGGCTGGTGGGCAGGCGCATATCCATGTTGTTTATCAGCAAAGGGAGGACATCACACACTGTGACATAAAGAAAGGAGTCGGTGGCCCTGAGGTCGAACAAACTGGAAGTCGACCAACATCCATGCGTGTGTTTTACTCACCGAAAAGTTTTCTAAAGCAGTTGACCGGCGACTCCATTTTCTCCGATGCTTCTGCCTCCAACAGTGTCTCACCTAGACTCACCTACAGTATATACACACAACATATATTTATCACCCATTGTGTGCATATCCTTGTATTGTTATTGTCACTTACCCCATGTTGGACAACAGACTCCGGAAAGCGCTTTAATAAGAGCAAAAGCATCTCTGCCTTCTCCAAAGTGTTGAAGCACTGCTCTGTGGCTTTCAGCAACATCTCACATTGTATACGACCAGGCAGTGTTTCAAAAAGCCCTGGTGGACACAAACACATCTGCAGGGATACTGGAAGATGGTTGTGGTAAAACAGCAAAATGCAGCTCCGCTTACCTCGCAGAAACTGCGAATGTTTGTCCTGAGCGTCGCTACGCAGTGCAGCTGTGATGACGCTGATCTCACGCCACACAATGGGCTGATCTGGAAAATTTAAGAACCTAAAAGGGTGGACAATACATTAGCATGGGCTTGCTTCACCAGTGAAAGCGTCACTAATAATAAAGCACGCTAACACTTACATGTCATAAAGCAGTCTCCCTGCACAGGTTGTCCTTTCTGCATTGCGCTCAATTATATACATTTCATACTATGGAGGAAAGACCGAAAAGGTGTCTTTAAATTTTATGTTAGCAAGAATGGCAAGATTAAAAAACAATATTGAAAACAAGCGAAGCTCGCAAACAAAGCATGACCATAGCTGCGTGTCAATAACAAGCAAGTACCTGACGTGCAAGACGTTACCTGGATGTTGAAGTCGGCAGGGTAAAGGGTTCTGGCAGTAATGAGCCAAGCTTTAGCCGCACACGCGTCATCGGGAACCAGCTCCCGAGCTCTTTTCACTAAAAACTCGCAGTCCTTTTGTGCTGACATTTGCAATGAGTCGAGTTATCTATCTCGACGGCGACCAACCGTGTGTGTTGCTTATCAACAGCGCACAGAATGGCTGCGAATGACATTAGCGCCGAGCTCGATGCTAGCTAGCACCACCGAGCTACTCTCGGTTAGCTGTGGATGTTTAAAAACAAGAATTTCTCAAAGTGCTGTGATCATGTTGCGGTAATTACAAACAGGTATTCCGAAAAAAAGTGGAACGATTAATTACAAAAAATAAAAATATATATCCTGATCGCGAAAACGCATGTCGATGACGTCACAAACTGTCGCAAATTCTTCTTCTGCGGCTGCTGTTTATTTGGGGATTGGCAAGCAGCTATGTCGCAAATTGCTCTGCTTTACGACAAATATAACCGCCACGGAAAATGAACAGAACAATGCCAAAATAGTCAGTATTACACGATTTTTTTGCTTCAAACCTCACTAACTAAACGTCATTGTGAACACATTAGTGTTTTTGTCGTATTTGCATTAATGCGCTTATGGGCTAATGGGCTTAACCGGCTACTTGTTGCTTTGGAAATTGACATAGTCAAAAAAAATGGACCGGATCATGGTGCGGTATCATGCAATATCACACGTCAATTTGCACCGTGGCATTCGCAACGAATGCATTCCGTTTTGTCAGCTCGTTGATTTTCCAGTAAGGTCATATGGCGTTAAAGGCCTGCTTCACATGGGAACAACAGCAAAAACTAGATAGTCCCTAGGTTCCCAAATATCCTCCCAGAATTCCTTGCGTCATAAAAAAGTATAGCTTTTTCCATGCATGTAAGCTTGTATGAAACGAGTTTCGGTGGTGAATGTGTGATTGCTTTAGTAATACTTCCTGCCCATCTTTGGAGTCCATAAGATGTGTAATGTGAGTTTTGTAATTAGCACCGTCACTCAAACGCGTAGCTTTGGGAATGGGGTGACCGCAGCGCCCTTCATCAGTTAGTACACTCTTGTTTCTCTTCAGATCGTAAAAATCTTTCGCCTTTTACTAAAGATTTCCGTGGGGAGGAACAACAAGAGTTTCAACTAATTTTTTGATGCCCCGCGAAAGTGGGGCTGACAAAACTGTCTGAGTCAAACTTCCGGGTGGTGCCTCTCAAAGATGAATGCTCTGGTTGGACTGAACTAAATCGAATCTATCGACACGGTTAATTGTTTGGAAAAGCCCTATCCTCTGCTGCCCGGAGCTCTACAATCGCTCCTACTCATCTTTATTGCCCGACGCACGCAGGCGCTTAGTGGGAACCTTCGTCTACCGCGGGTGTTAACTTCCAGACACTTCCGCGATAGGTGAAATTAGTTTAAACAATTTAAAACAAACCACTTTTACATGCTTTAGAAACAGTTTAAAAACAGTTTTTACCTTCACTTAGAAAACAGACCTTGGCCATTACGAAAGCTCACAGATCTCTGGGGAATTTTAAAAAAGTCAAATTTGGGTGTTTTTTTTTTTTACCGAAAACATTTTAATAAAAACAAATTTAATCAAAACAGCTACAAGTTTCTGTGACAGCTTCAAATAACAAAGATCTTAATTTTTTTGTGCACTTCCCTTCCCGTTTGTGTAACAAAAGCTTCTAGTCGGTCTTTGAGAAATAATAACTTTTAATAGTTAATGTTTTCATTTCAGGATTTTAGAAGATTTTTGATATCACGTTCAAGATACATGACAAGGTTCAGCAGACTGGGAGGCGCGAACCAGAAGCTTCCACCTACCACATAAAGCAAATGACGTGCCTCTGGAAATGTAACGTTTTTTCAGTCTTATGTTGTTATGTTGTGCTAAGTGTATAGAAAATACACTCATATAGAAAACGAATGAATGGTTTTACACGGGAGGTGTACCCCACCTCCCGCCCAGTCTACTGGGATTAGCTCCATCAAACCCGCGACCCCAATGAGGATACGCGGTATAGAAAATGGACGGAAGAATACAAATTTAGATCAATTCTTCAGGAAGCATAATTCCTATTTGATATTCGTTTTAGCCATTAGTTATAATCTACAAAAACGTAAGGTGTGCATGACCGACTAGAACGTATCCATTAAAGGAACCAGCAGGTGTCGGGTTGACTCGATCCAGAGAACCACGTTGGCTCGGCAACGTCGCCCAAGAACCCAACCTAAGGGGGACGTGGTCAGAATATCTCTTAGACAGAATAGACAGCCCCACATTCGCAGGACATCAAAAAATTATTTGAAACTCTTGTTGTTCCTCCCCACGGAAATCTTTAGTAAAAGGCGAAAGATTTTTACGATCTGAAGAGAAACAAGAGCGTACTGCCGGATGACAAGCGCCGCGGTCAAGCCATTCCCGAAGCTACGCGTGTGAGTGACGGTGCGAAGTACAAACTCGCATGAAACATCTCATGGACTCCAATGATTGGCAGGAAGTATTACAGCGCCAGAGAGTAAAACGCTACCTGCAATGTATGCAAAATTACATGAGAAATGTTGGAAATAAATAGTAAAAAAGGATCGATGTCGGTATCGGTGATACTATGCCTGGTATTTCCTTGTTATCGGATCGATGCACATATTTGGAGTATCGCCCACCCCTATCGTTTCTGGGAAGTCTGCTGCCCTCCCAGAATTCCTTGCGTCATAAAAAGTATAGCTTTTTCCATGCATGTAAGCTTGTATGGAACGAGTTTCGGTGGTGAATGTGTGATTGCTTTAGTAATACTTCCTGCCCATGTTTGGAGTCCATGAGATGTTTCTGTGAGTTTTGTACTTCGCACCGTCACTCAAACGCGTAGCTTCCGGAATGGGGTCACCGCGGCGCCCGTTGTCCGGCAGTACACTCTTGTTTCTCTTCAGATCGTATAAATCTTTCGCCTTTTACTAAAGATTTCCGTGGGGAGGAACAACAAGAGTACAACTAATTTTTTGATGCCCCGCGAAAGTGGGGCTGTCTAAATTGTCTGAAATTAATATCAATTCTAATGCTAGTCGGAGTGGTCAGGTGTGAAGTAGTCTTGCAGCAATCCAATGCAGCGTCTTTCATGATTGGCAGTCAAATGAGATCACAAGATAAGTGAGTGAGACGTTTAGGACCCACTGACTAATTGGGCGGTTGACGACCCAGATCGAGCAGAAGTCTACACCTAGTGCAGAAATGCTTATGTAGTACTTTGCGGATTGCCACCTGGGAGATAAAGAAATTATATATCAACATCTTAATAGGCAATTATCCACGATACATTTTCAACACATACATGAAGTATGTTTCATAGGGACCTTTCAAGTTCCCCTAATATCCGGACGGGGGCGGTAGTGCATTCCGATGATTGTTATGCCAACGGGCAGAAATCAGAGAGAAGAAGAAGAGCTGTTGCTGGGGCTGCAGACACACGACCTAGAGAATCACTGGCCTTTTACTCGGCTTGCGGGAAATGCTACACAGCTCCTGTCACAGGACGGCAGTTGGCGTGCAGGGTAGGGCAGTACGTGTTTTCAAGCCTGGTGGTTAGCGGCGTGTCGAGGGTTTCTATCCGCGCCTCTTGGCATTCAGTGTTAAAAGCTGTCATCGTTTTGACACTGACAGGCTAGCATGCTAACCCTGTGCTGGCGCTCGCATCGCGACATATTCTCATAAGCCGTCCTCCTTCCGGCACGTCTGTTTTGACTCCCGACAGGCACAGTAGAAAGCGAGCGGCGCCGTTTGTGCAAGCTCTGCTAGCAAAGCAGGGCGGGCGCGAAGGCGTCTAGCGTGTTAGCTCTCGTGCGGGCGGTGAACTTTGACCTCCGCGCGGCCGCACATACCCCCGCGCGCAGAAAATAGCCGCGAGTCTTTCGCCTCGTGGGGCTGTTTGTGCGTGGCCACGCTTTCTGCGCGTGAAGATGGCGTGACGGAGCCACGAGGCGGAGGGCGTGACGGCGGACGAGCTTCGAAACATGTTTTGTGTAGCACAGTCCGCGCACAGAGCACCCTAGGTCCCTGGTTCTCAATTATTGTCTGACAGAAACGTTTTTGCGAACCCGATAATGTGAAAGTATTTATCTGTACTCTACAGCCTGAACTCCAAACCAGTACAACAACAAAAGCCGTGACGCGTACAAGCATATTCAAGAGCCAAATTGCACGTAATCATTTGTACTTGAACATTGAAAGTACTTCTTGCGTCCTTCCTTCCTCGGCAACCCCCCCCCGGGGGGCCCGTCCTGCTATTTGAGAAGCACAGCCTTGCTAGCCATTCCTGCTTATCAGGTCATCACAGCAAGTCCTGGCGTTTTCAGTTCTAACATGGACTGTCCCTTTCAGCTGCAGTTCGTAATTATGTTGAAGTTGAGCAACACGAGCGCGGGCCCGCGCCTTCCGGTACTTGCCCATGCCTTTGTTAGAATTTCAAGCGTGACACACAAATGGCCTCCGAAGACACAATCTGGGGGACCGTTTTCCTTGTGCACTGGAAATACATGCGGAAATATCAAAAAGTATACACCTGTAGTTGTATTCCTTTTCCATTTTGTCATTGCTTGTTCTGTGTTGATTTTCCTGTTTTGTCTTTTTCTCTTTGCATTTACCGGATGGCTCGAGCTGGCGACAAAAAGCAAAGGCCATAGAAGATCTGCCAGGGTGACTAGTGATCACATGATTCCTGCTTGCAGTGGCTGAGTGGTAGCCATGTTTAAATGTAGTTCTTAATAAGTAGCACAAAGTAACGTCACGTACTTTCCGCGATGGAATCCATATCGACGCTGCTGCAGGAAGCGGCTAAGAACCTGATTGGGACTGGTCCCGCTGGCTTTTTGTCATCAGCTTGAGCCATCCGGTAAACGCAATGAGGAAAAAGCTAATGGAAAAGACAAAACAGACGGTACAGAAAAAGCAATGGCAAAATGGAAGAAGACTATGACTACATTTGTGAATGTTTTTTTTTTCTTTGCTTTCCTTTTAATGGCACTCCCGGGATTCCACATAACCTGACATATCTTATTTTCATTTAAAATGTGGCCTGCTAATGGCTAAGCTGTCTTCTAAGTTGTGTAATAAGCCTTATCAGCAGCCAGCAGGGAGGGACAGACCGGCTGTTGAGGTTAAACTTCCTTTAAATGGTTTAACTTCCTGCAAGTTGATAGCAGGCAGACGCATTCTGACCACTCAACTATCAAGCGCATACTGACATATACACACATAGAAATGACTAATTGGCTTGTACATTTAAAGGACCAACATATTAGACTAACGTCCTAGTATGATGCAATGTGATTCTGCACCACGAAAGTAAAACAATAAAGAAAAGAATGTCTCTTTGACGGTGTCATTAAAGACTGAGCTTTATGATTCTTGTACTGATGGGCTTTGGTGAATAATGCGATCACCTGCAAAAGCAAATAACCGCCTGGAACTCTTAAGTATCGTCTGGTCAAAACATTGGCATTATTGGCTGTGGCTGTAGGCAAGCTACTCATGTATCATTTTTAAAAGTTAACTCCACATCATGGCAGTAGCTGCATTTAAAGTCAACATCTGGTGGCTTTGTTTACCTCTACATGCTGTGAAACTCATGTTGTTTACAATCAGCGATACTGATGCAGGATGAGCAGTTTGCTCCTTAGCACTACTACAACATTGGTTCTGTTGCTGCTGTATATACTTGAATATACTTGTTGATCTCTTTTCTTTTTCATGCACTCCAAATCATTATTAAAGGGAAAAAGGGAGATTAGCGTCCAATGAACTGCTCTCTTTGTGGTTTAAACCATGAATTTATGGTCGCCTCCAGCTGTAAGCTCACTACAGCCAATGCCACATTTCACATTCTTTCTCCATCATGGCAGGCGTCTTCCTCCAGGAGAGCAGTGCAGACGTGATGTTTGAGGAGCACCACGCGGCACACTGAGCCTCCCTCGGCCGTTGGCACCATGGACTCTTCGTCAGCCCAGACCCCCCCACCACAAGCCTCTTTAGCCCAAGGAGGTCACCCCTTGCTTTCCAGCGGGCCTCTGAGTGCCACACTTGGGCCTCAAGGAAAGCACTACGTCTGCGGCTCCGTTGCGGCGTTCACCAACATCCTGGTGACCTTCCCCATCCAGAAGGTCCTCTTCCGACAGCAGCTGCACGGCGTGCTGGTCATCGAGGCGGTGCGGCAGCTCCAGAGGGATGGGCTCAGGAATCTATACAGAGGGCTGCTTCCCCCGCTGCTCCAAAAAAGCACCACCGTGGCCATCATGTTCGGTTTGTACGAGGACTTTTCCAGAGTCCTTCTAGAGCGGGCGGACGGCAGTGGCGTGCCGGAGCTGATCACGCGAAGCTTCGCCGCCGCGCTGGCGGGAACAGCCGAGGCATTCCTGACCCCCTTCGAGCGCGTGCAGACGCTCCTTCAGGACCACCGGCACCACGGACGCTTCAACAACACCGCCCACACCTTCCGGACACTTCTAACAGAGTACGGTGTCAGGGAATGCTACCGCGGCCTCGTGCCCATAGTGCTCCGCAACGGCCCCAGCAACGTGCTCTTCTTCGGGCTCCGCGGGCCCATAAAGGATCAGCTCCCAGAAGCTACAAGCCGAGCAGGTGACCTTGTTGTCGATTTTGTCTGCGGCGGGGTCCTGGGGGCGGCGCTCGGCATCATGTTCTTCCCGTTAAACGTCGTCAAGTCGCGGGCTCAATCTCAGGTGGGCGGCGCCTTCCAGCCGTGCAGGCAGGTGCTGCTGACTGTGTGGCGAGAGCGCGGCAGGAGCGTGGCCATGCTCTTTAGGGGGGCCCACCTCAACTACCACCGCTCTCTCCTCTCATGGGGCATCATCAACGCCACCTACGAGCTGCTGCTGAAGCTCATATGACTTGAAATCGAGTCAGGAGGAAGAAGAAAGGCCGATTCCGTGGCGCTGATGTTGCACAGTCGGCATGAGCTGACCACTTGCCATCATGACTCTGAGTAGAGACGTTCAAACTTGTGCCAGGGTCCAGTTGGGGGGGGGAGTATCGTTTCCTGTGTGTTTGTGTGCCCTTTGTTTACAGTATCAAAGAAAATAAACTGACAACAAGCTTTGCCTCATCACAGAAAACACCTTTTTGTGCATGGACCGTTGTGATAAACTGAATTCTCCCAATGAATTGTCAAGAAAAGTGGAATCAAATATGTGTTTGCAGTTTTTATGACTATTTGTCTAGAACAACAAACAAGTACAATCATACAAAGCAAGCATGCACTACTGCTACTGTATTCGTATTTACTGCTAAGACAATATTTTTAATTGTTGCCCCTTTTATTTGTTTGCTTTTCTAAAACTGTCCCTGACGTTTATTTTAGGCTTGCCACGCTTGCTCTCCTCCTCCGTCCATAACATCTGTTGACATAATGGGCTCACATTTCATGCTCGAGTAGCTGCAGCCAGCCGCCCCTGACCGCCTGGAGAGGCGTGCGACGGCACTGTTTGGATGCACACAACCGTAATGGCTGCAAGAGCAAGGCAGAGCTAAATGTTGAGTGGCACAAAAAGCTCAAGCTGCCATGTAAATGGACCACTTGGCCTATTTCCTCACTGCTTTTTCATTTCGACAGTACAAAGTGTTGCCTTTTTTATATGATTGGACCCCCCTGTTAAAGTAAATGCTTTTTCCCTAAAGCACAAACGGTTCCAGCCGACCCTCACGACCAAATAAACATCACTGAATTGTTGCCTGTGCTGTTTGTTTGTTGCATTTTGGATAACTTTGCTTCGAAACCCCCACGTTTGTGAAACGCTCCTTTAAAGTAACCTGAACAGATCCACGTGGCCCCATTCTGCCCAGTGACTCACCAACACTAAATGTTTTCTTTGTGTTTGTTTGCAGGAAGGACACTGTGGGAATGTGTTTTTTCAACATGTGCCACACTGCAGACTTTCCAGGTTACTTGAATCAAGAAGGCAGACAGATAAAGATCAGATTAAGGGCAGTCTGACAACTTGTAAGGGGTTTGGATCAGAGAGGTCTGAGCTGCTGTGGCTACAAAGCCTCTCAGCTCTTGTTTCTTTTCATCTGAGCCAAATTAAAGAGCTCTGCGCTTCACATTTTTATTTCAATTAAGGGAACGTTCAGTAGTGATCAAAATAATAGCAGTGCAATGTGACTAACCAGATGAATCACTGTTAGTATATTTTCAGTGCTAAATGGCAAAGAAGTTACCAGTAGGTACAGTTGATTCCCAGAAAACAAGACCCAGTATTCATGATACGCACACCCTTAAGGCTGGGCAATTGGGCAATTAGTTGACAGGGGTGTGTTCAAAATCCAGGTGACTTCTATATAAGGATGAAACCAGCCTTTCTGCATTTCTCTTTGAAAGCCTGGGTTGTTCAAGCTATTGTTCGGAAGAACAATGTACTTTGATTAAATGTTGAGTGGGAAGAGGTGCAAAAAATGTTTGGCTGTTCAGCTAAAATGATCTCCAATGTCTTAAAATGGAAAGCAAAACCAGAGACGCGTTGAAGACAACAGACAACTATCAAAATGGATCTAAAAATAACTAGAATGTCAAAGGCTCAGCCATTGATCAGCTCCAGGATGATCAAGGACAGTCTGGAGTTACCTGTAAGTACTGTGACAGTTAGAAGATCCGTGTGAAGCTAATCTATTTACAAAAATCCCCCGCAAAGTCCCTCTGTTGAAACAAGGCATGTGCAGAAGAGGTTACAATTTGGCAAAAAACACATCAACTAAAGAGAAATGGAGGAACATTTTGTGGACTGTGAGACGACCCCCAAACTTTGAATTCAAGCCAGTACACGGTGAAGACAGTGAAGCATCACGATATGGGCATGTTTCTCCTACTATGGTGTTGGGTCTTTTTATCACATAGCAGTTTGCATATGTCAAAACACTTGAAGAGGACATGGCCTTGAAATGGGTGTTTCAACAAGACAATGACTCCAAACACACTAGTAAACCAGCAAAATCTTGGTCTGTTGTTATGTTATGGAGTGGCCTGCCCAATACCCGGACCTTACTCCAATGGAGAACTTAAGAGTGGCTAAGTATGTCCCACAAGGGCCCAATTAGGCTCAGGTCAGGAGACATGCTCGGTTACTCCATCACCTTCAGCTTACTCAACAAGGCGCTTGTCATCGTGTCCTCACTCTGGCATTTTTTCACAAAGTAATATATTAATACGTGGTATGAGGTTAATACCTGGTTGAATACAGCTGATTATTAATAAAATAATTTTTTAATCATATTTAGCACATTGTACTTGGCCTAAATTAAGCATTTCCAAGCATAACAAAGCAGAAGCATTTTAAATTTATGTAGTACTCTCCATCGTCCACTAGGTGTCAGTGTTCGGCGAGACAAGGACCAGATATGATCTCCAGCACAGGCATTTATTGCAAGTTTAAATTATCGCACAACAATAATAATAACAACGCACTAATCATAACAATAACATAGGCTTCTGTTGGGGCCATAACCCACGACAAGCTAAAACTGTACCTCGACCTTCCTGTCCGCCCGCCTGTAAGGTCCGCTGGGGAACACATTTACTGTGACACACTAACACTCGTGTACGCTTCTCTTGTCTGCTATCTTGGGCAATACGAGTGTAAAGACATCTATCCAGCAAAAAACAAGGAACTGCTAATGTGTGAGTCTGTTATCTCATTTATGTCGAATATGTCTTATTTTTCCCGACGATATTCGGTAGTACAAATGCAAAAGTGGCTCGTGGGTGTTGTTTCACATCTGAGGGCTCTTGTAATGATAAAAATCGTATTTGAAAGTGGATCGTGACACTAGCACCACTATGCTAGCTATTTGGACAATAAAGCCGCGTTGACTCATTTTCAGTGGTTAGTAACTTTACACCGCTATAAAAGTTGTGTATATGGTATATAAGAGGGATACAACACCTCTCCCAACTGAAGTGCTATATTGCTCATATATTAGCATGCTAATGATACAAATGACATGATCTGTGCACTATATAACATGGTATATATGTGTACACAGCAATAATAAAAATAATATTGGTCATATGTAAACATTTGATATGTATCTATAGTCGACATATATATTCGTATCCACTTTAGGGGACATTCAATGCTTTTAGCTGAATGTCAAGTCTTATTGTTTATGTATACTCTAGACCAGGGTCGGCAACATTTAGCATTGAAAGAGCCCAATCCCACCATATGAAAACGCTACAAAACTTATATGACCACTAAATGTAAGGTAGCACTATCATATAGTGCCCTTAAAAGTATTGTCACATTCCCTTTCTGTCTTCCTGTTCCTGTTCTTAAGCCTTCTCTACCAGTTTTGGAGTCAAATCCGGTGTTTGTGTAAGCATACTGAACATTTGCAATAAAAGCGTTGTCACACATCGAGTCATTCCAGTTCTAGTACTCCTCTCCGTATCGTCATTGTTCATTAGCGATAAAGTGGTTACTTTATCGCGGTGGCAACCAGTACGTGCTATAGACAGTTTTATTTAACTTTACACAAAGCCCAAATGGGAAGTTGGAAGTCTCCCTCACTTCAGTCATTTATGTCATTCTGTGCTAATAAAAATATAGGACATCACAGTGACAACATGACTGCAAGGACATTTACGAGCAGACTACATCATAGAAAGACACGACCAGACCAAAATGAGCCGGGTCAGTGTTTTTCTACAAGAAGCAGGCCAGTAGGAGACGTTCAAAGAGGACTCCTAGAGATATCAAAGACTGCCTAATCACTGAGCCAATGGGTATGGGAGAGAATAAAGAGGATTCTAAACTGACAGACACAAACATCTTTGGAAGGAGACATGAGACGATGGGGAGTCTCTTTTTGGGACGGCCCCTTGAATTTGTATCTTTTTACTTCAATCAATCACACTGTAAAATCAATCTAAGCTGATAAAACTGAAATTGACCACAACAACAACAACACCAATCAAAACAGAGCACGGCTTAAATACTTGAAAACATTGAGGACCTATCTGAAGTAGAACCTGAAATGAAGAGCATCCGTGTTTCATAACAAAAGGACAATGTATTATTTATTCCCAAACAAATACATTTCATAGTACATCTGCGTAATTGTGGCTACAGGAATGGATGAAATGTACAACGATAACCCAGAAGGAAAGCAAACGGGGAGGTGACACAGGCACTGGTCTTCTGCTTGGGCCTGTTCAATGAATCAACAGCACATGCTACAAGTTCTTGTACATCCGGATGTTCCAATAGAGGCCGCTACTATTAGTGAGAAAACAGCTCCAAACAGCACCAAATGCCGTCCGGCTTTATCACATTTGTATAAGCGGCCGCAAACAGATTTGTCTCATGTGGCGTGAACAAGCAGACTGCCGAACACCGACAACCTCACAAACATCAGTACGGAGTCTTCGTATCGACAATGCCATGCGACTTTTGCCAAACGTTGTGATCCGCAATGCGGTTAATCCAGACCGAGGAAAGCACCACAAACATAATGCAGTTGTTTGTTTTCAAAGTTGGCACAACAAGACAAGAAGAGTAATATTGTGTAGATGGAGAATTTGCATAGCCATAAACTAAGATAGTGACAGAATAAACAAAGTACAGGATCTCAGTGTACAGCGGCCGTCACTTGCGTGTGTACCCGAACAGGAAACCATAACAATAGTGGTGGCTCAGTGTCTCAAGACTTTGGATCGTCGCTACATCAGAAGAGTCACTTTTCCAAAGCATTTCAACAAATACCTTGTTTGACGCCGTGGTCCTTACCCTCACATTTCCAGAAAATATATACTGTATATATTTTTATATATATGTATGTATATGCTGTCCATGGGATGCAAACTAGTTTAGAATACTGCATAATGTTTGTGGATGATGGGAGTGTTTCAAAGATATGAGACGGTGAACGTGTAGAAACAAAAACACTTAACACAAGGTTATGTGTCTTATAAAAAGGTGCAATCTGTAACAGTCAGAAGTACGCTCCCTGATTTGTAATGGTACGGTCTAATCCGAGTTATATGTGGCTGTCATGTTGAAATCTTTAAAAAGGTGCACACCCGCACGTACAAAACAAATCAGTTCCCTTTTGTGCATTTGTGTTAAGTAAACTGTACTGGTCTGGTTAAAAAAGGTGACAATTTACAGATTACACCTTGCCAAGTGGAGGATTTTTTAAAGCAGCGAAAGGTAATATAATACTGTCTTAAAGAGAGGGAAAAATAACAATTCCAGTGACATCCATAGTTGTTTTTTTTTAACCACCGGGGACCTGAACATCACAGACCACGGTGCAAATATTGTAAAAAATAAATACATAAATACATAAATGGGCAATCCATCCTTACATACATACACATGTTGTAATAAAATAAGAGTAATAAAACTCCTATGTACAAATGCATAGTCCGTATGCATCCCCAAAGAGGCCAGGCAGTTTCCTCTCATTCAGGTTTTTTTTAAATGTAGATATGTGCTGTGCTGTGCTGTGCATGGCACTTCCTGTTTAAGGGGTCTACACAACTCTCTAATACCGCTAGAGTCCAGCGTTAACAGTCCGTCACAGGTTAAAAATTGAGAGGTACACCACCAGTGGCATCAGGGGCGACTAATGCGGGTGTCCGGAAGAGTTGTGTGAGAGCAAACACGGACGAAATGAGTACAGTACAGCGTTTGGCCAACAACCTCACACCGTCACCTTCTCCTTGGCTCTGTCCAGACCCATTCGGGCCCACATTCTTACCTCCAGTCCCGGCTGTCTCGACAGCCCCAACAAACTCACGGTACAGAGACACAATTTCTTTCAACATGTCCATGGGCTCCTGGTTGTCGACGTCCCTCATGCAGACAGGGCTTGCGTTATGGCAGCTGTCACAGCCTGAACACGGACTGGTTCGCATGCAAGCTGCTGATAGCTGAACCAGTGCGCCGAAGCTGTTAGATAAAGACCGTAGGGCTTCATCGGGAGCCCAGCCTACACGTGTAGCCCGCTGACACCCGGATGCTAGTCGTCGAGCCTCTGCCTGGAGAAGCGTCCTCTCGGCCTCCGTCATGCTGGTGGGGCCAGATCCCATGCAACATGATGTTTGCGTATTGTCGCCTTCACTACCGTTGTGATTCTGGTCAGCATCCATTTTGTTAGTTTGTTCGGGTAGCACTCTTTCTAAGACCAACAAAAGCTGATCTATATCATGTCGCAGGGAGGCAAAGCCTCCTTTCAGGCCACCGTAGTTCTTGTTGGTGAGGGAACGAAGGGGACCCCCGAGTGAGGTCGTGGGAGACATGGGACATTGGACTAAGGGACTGAGCTCAGACGAGGCTGTGGAGAAAGTAGACAGTGGGCGAGGGTTGTCCTTGAGCAGAGATAAGATATTTGGATTTGGAGGGGGTGTAGCGGGTGAGGGGGCAAGAGGGGGTTTGGCCGTTTTTGGACGCGTACGACGAGAGAACTCATAGACGGTCAGCTCCTCGTCGAAGCTGATGCCATCCTCGGTGTCGCCACTGAAGCAGTTGGCGTAGACGGTGCGGCAGCCACAGGCCTCCCGCTGCTGCTGCGGAGGGGTCTCGTCTCCGAGGGAGGGTGTCGGCGAGTCTCCCCCGAGCTGCATGCTGGACATGCCACCCATTCCGACTGCTGAGTGGCTGCGTGACTGAGGCTGCTCTGATGAAACGCTGTGCGTACTGTTCCCTGTGAAATTGAGATTGGGATGTGACCCGTTGGTCCCGTTGATCTTTCTCAAGTATAAGCTCAATTCCTCAGCCTCTTTAATGGTTGCTATGACAACCTCAGCTCCATCCTCTAACATATTTCCTAAATTTGGGGCCACTGTTTCTTTGTCCTTCACAGGGGTCTTGTTTACATCGGACAAACCGCTTGCTACTGACAGACCTGAGCCAAACCCCGAAGTGTCTCCGTTAACAGAGCTGGTGGAGGGATAGTCCAGGGTCCCTAAAATCTCCTGGGAACGAGTCATATACCAGGGAAGAGCCTGGATCTTCCCTCTCAGGGCGGAGGCTGGTAGTCTGCCTCCAAGGCAGGAGGAGCTGCTCCGCAGATCTGAGCCAGACCCAGATCTGCGCTCTTCTCTACTCTCATGGCCTTTGGAGGTACTTGAGATAAGCGAGGTGGCAATTGATACTTCTGTATTTTTGGGTGACAGGCTTTCATGGCTCACAGAGACCCTCCTGGGACCCGATTGGATGCTGCCATTGCGGCTGCTCCAGGGGTGAATTCCATTTGTCGGACTGTCTCTAAAGATGCTTTTGTTTGGATCCGTTGGGGAGACTGGAGAGCTAGCAGGTAATGATAAAGGGTGGAGAATTTTTGGAGAGGTGAGCTTGGGTGGCACTGGAGGGGGAGCTGACGACTTTGTACCTGAATTAGAGCGTGGGATAGCCGGTGGTGGCTTTTTTGCAGGTAAGGCAGTCCCATTACTTTGCCTCTCCTTTTCATGAGGAACGTATACGTTGTCTTTGGAAACATGTTCTCCATTCTCTTTTTGCCCTCTTCCCTTTTCCTCAGTTTGTAGCGCGGTGATGGGTAAGGGCTGCTTGCTACATCGCACCGCTGTGATCAGCGGTGTGGACAGAGGCAATCCTCCTGTCCCGTATGTGACCGACTTGAACTCCATAGTGTCCGGCTCCATCTCCAAGAGGTCAGATGACATACGTCCAGAGGCGTCCCCATTGCAGTGGGCATACGATTTTCCATGCTTTGGAGATTTGGGTGGTATAATCTGAGGTTTGGGAGGCAGCTGGGGTTTAGGTGCTAGTGGTGGTTTAGATTTCATTTCAGGTTTCTCGGAAGCTTTTGTCTTGCTGGATATGTTTTTAAGTATATTTGCAGGACCTTTAAGCTCCTCTTTTTTTATTTTAGAAGGCTGCACTTTATTGGAAAGCGGGGAGGATGGCTCTTTTCCCGAGGCAGCTGGAAGAGAATTCCATGTTCCACTCAACCTGTTAGCATTCCGCCGGTCGGCCAGCTCTACATCTGCAAGAAAAATACATTTTATTAAAAAAAAAGATGAATGACGCGCTGTATCTTCTCCATACTTAAACAAATAACCATGAAATCATAACAAACAAACCTGAAAGATCAGGAACCGGAGGAGTGAATCTCTCCTGTGCATCAAAAAACTCATCATCCGAATCTGAAGCATTCTCTTTGACCAAAAGAGCGACTTTGGGGTTTGGGGAAGGCGTTTGGAAGAGGGAATCTTCATCCTTGGAGAGGCGCTGCTCAGCCGGTCCTGCTTTGTGGCCTGGAATGGAACTGGTTCGTACTGGGACTTTGGGAGGGGTCTTCTTCTTTCTTTTAATAGGCCCTCTGTCAAAAGGCGTGCTGTCAATCAATCTGAGATCTCTCGAACTGGGGATTTTAGAAATACGTCTCAGTACCGCCCTTCCCTGCTCTTCCACCTCATCTGCCTCATCCTCATCATCATCGTCACTAGTAGCCCCAGACGGGCTTGAGAGGAAATCACCTTTAGAGAGGTCAGCAAAGCAAAGACAAGTGTTGTTGTCATTGGTCCTGTAGTTCAGATTGGTCGGTCGAGACGGGCCTTGGTGGCGTTTTGCTTCCAGGAGGACTGGTTGGTGAACATCCAAAGGTGGTGCTGCATTGAGATGGTGAGGGGCTTTGAGTGGAGCACGCGTCTCCTCCAGAGCAGCACTCAGTGAGCCGCTGGACAAGCTGGAAAAGCTGCTGGTCACTCGTGGATCTGTGTGGTACCAAGAGGTCTCTAAATTCATTTCCTCATCCGTCAGACTCAATTTACGCAGGCCACTTCCCGCTGCGCCTCGTTCCTCTTCACCCTCGTAATCCTTACCTTCGATTGTCACAATGATCTTCACTTCCTGTTTGCCTTTGTGCTCCTCCCTCTCTTTTCTATCTTCCTCTCTCCTCTTGTGTTGCTCCTCCCGCCGTCTTTCCTCCCAGTCTTGACTTGCCGGGTCAGGGTGTTTGTAATTCTGCGAATCCATCGGGTCATCCTCGTCTGTTGAGTCATCGGAGTCACTACAGCAGCGAGACACATAACCTACCACAACAAACAATACGTTAGCAGATATTTCACTTCATTCGTGTTGTATATTACCATGGGCAGCTTTTCTAACCATATCGGTCCTTGGTAACAAACAAGTGATGGAATTACAGTTTCTCACAAAAGAGTGCACACCCTCACATTTCAACAAGCAGTATATCTTCTCAATAATATAGAACTCAAACTTGGACCCTTTAAGCATGAGTTACAAGGTCCTACGGCTGGTCTAGGTGCAAAAAAAAAAGCACAGATTTCTGAGCCGTAGACCAACTTACGCACTACGTGTCACTGTAACGCCAGAGGTGTAGTTTATACTGTAGGAATTGCTTCATTGTGCAGATTGTAGTTGAGCGATGCCTGGAATGCGGGCCAACTCAATGCTATTTTCCAAGTAAACACCACTTCCTTCTCACAGTCGGATGCTGAGCATCTACTAACTTTGCTGAGCATCTACTAACTTTGATGGGGAAGTGGGGAAGTGGGTTGTTCCACTGCGCGAAACTAGACGGTCATTGGATAAATGCTGGGCTTTTTCCCATCCATCCTCTGGTGGTCTATGGTGCAGGGGGTTGGCCCGGATGCTTGGCATTTGCATGATGGTTGAATGATTTGTCTGAGGCGGAATCGCTTTTTTGATTGACAGTGAAATGAGCAAATCAGCGATCTTGAAGTATAAACCTCCACCCGGAGCATTTTCTAAGTTTTTAATTTCATTCTCAACTGATCCGGAGACTTTACCGATCCCCAGCGATGTTGTCTTTGTTAAAAACAACTGGCGTTGTATTTGGCTCTTCTGTCGCTCTGCGATTTCTTTCCCTAACAAGCAGCGGAAAAGACGGCTAGTTGGTACGACATGGTCATAGTTCACTGAAAAGGAACGGAAGGTAGAATTTACACATACTGTACATAATTGAACACATGTGAGTGGTGGATACCATCAGTTTGTTAGTGTTTTGGTAAAATCCGCAAATCCAGTTTGTTTGTCTGGAAATAAGATATGAAAATGAACGTTGCAAAAAACGAGCTTTCACAAACAAAAAATGTTGGAGACCCCTTCGACAGAATATCCAACTTTTATTTCTGTAGTATTCCCCCTTGGAGAAGATATCACAGAATAGTTGCTGAAATGTGATAGGTCTCCTCCCTTTGGTGAGCTGTTGTAAATATCAAATGACCATAGTTATAAAGTGATTATTTAAAGCGTTTTTGCTCACTTGTTAGGGATTCATAGCACACGCCCTCTACTACGGCGAACTTCCCACACACACCTTCTTCAGCTGGAATACGATGCACCCTCACTTTGGGGCACCCCATACGGAAGACATTGAGACTCGGGTCGACCAGTAGTTTGCAGTAGCCTCCCAGCAGACATGCCAGGTCTTTGGCTGCCGGAGAGTCCATCAGTAAGGCAAAGGGCTGAGAAATAGAGGGTATTGCAGACCACAGTGTAAAGCAGAAGTGATTTAAGCCAGAGGGTAAGAGAGAAAGAGGCAGTGGATTGGGTGGGACAAAGGAGGGAGAGAGAGTCACATTTGAGTCCAGTGAATTAGCCTTATGCCGCTCATGCACACACTTCCTTGGGCTACATTGCTGTCACGGGAGGGACGCTTGACCTATATTTACTCCAGCATCAATTCTCCAAATTCGTGTCAGCGTATGAGTGCCTCCACTTTTATGAATAAAAGAGGCCTATATCTTAGTGTCCGAGTGCGTGCAGCCGGCAGCTTGCTTACCTTCATGTCGTGCAGTGAGATGCGCAGTAGGCTGACTTTGTCCGATTCAGAGAGCAGCTCCACCCTGCTGATGCTGCTGAACTCGACCAGTGTGGAGATTACATTGAGCTTGTGGTTGATGACCTGACTCAACCCATACTTGGCTCCGACTAACAGGCTGACCAACACCTCCCTCTCCTGAAGCTGAGTGTAGATGAGAAATGAACGCATGAAAGCATATACAAAGCAAGCACATATAAACAGCCAAGTAATTTAATCAGTTCAAGGACACCATTTAGTCTAAAAAAAGGCAAAACATTAGACACTGCTCTCAGTCTGATCCAGTGTGGTTCTACACTATTGCAAACCACATATTGTTAAATTAACACCTCCAAAGTGAGCATTGTCTTGGGCGGGGCACCATTTTATGTTAAAATCATATCAGACCCAGATCAAATTTGGTTTGACATTAGATCTTTTGGTTATGTATATACAGTTCGTAGTTCATAACTAATGTAACTTCTTATAGAATATTTTAATATCTTCATTAAATCATCGACATGTCAACTGTAATTTTTAAAACAAAAGCAAATGTAACTCAAATTTGAAGTAAAAATAATACTAAATAATAAAGAAAGGGTTCTCGTCCCGAGTCCCATATTTTCCATGGTCTTCAAGGTGTGACCCACTTTTATAGAGGTAAAAGCACGCACTAGTTTTGCTTAAAATAGCTGTCAAAACATGCGTGCTTTTGTTTCCTGACCAAAATACAAATTATATTTCACAGCACAATATTGAGAAGAATGTCAGCTACCCAAAAATCATACTAAAAAATAGTATATACCAAGGAAGACTTATTTTTTCAAATAAATATAGAATTACATTAGATATTTTACTACAATACTATTTTAGTAACATTTTACTATACATTTCATTAAATTATTTAATTAAATTCGATTTTTAAATTAATTACACTTTTTAGTTTTAATTCAATTTTAATTTAAAACTAAAAATGCACCAAAATATTTAATAAATTTTTTAATATGTATATTAAATAAGTATTTCAGAAAATGTGGTGATATTCTGAAGTATTTTTTTTTAAATTTTATATAGAAATACTTGGAAAATTTTACCAATTAAAATAAAAAAAATAAAGTTGGGTGAATTAGAAAGATTTAATATATATTAAAATAATTTTGTGATGTATATTATATGTTAATTTGGAAATACTAATATTTTAAATTACATTAAATATTTATATTAATTGTAATACTTAATGTTATAATTTAATTTGAATTTAAGTCTGACCTTATTTAAGCAATGCATTAATTATATATTTATTTTAATTAAATACAAATATTGTAAAAATATATTTTTGACTTTGACACTTTTGGGTCCCGACACACCACTGCTTTCAAGCGATCAGGCTCCTACCATCATCGTAGCCGAATAGGATCGCCCCCCATATGAAATGAGCTCTCCCAGTTGAGTGAGGTAGGCCAGCCGAGCCTGGGAAGCAGATATTACCTAAACAGCACATTGGTAAAGAATGGGAGGAAAGAAGAAAACACAACATCGATGTCTGTAAAGAAACACATTTCAGGCAACATATAGGCTGCAGACATGTAACCCTCATTTACTCTCCCACTCCAGCTGTCAATCCATATATCATTTTATAACCCACAGGAGGCTTAGCTCTTAGGCTAGCCAACAACCACAACTGCATTCTTTTTATTAGGCGTCACTTTGCACTACATCTTCAGACTCCTCCACGGTCAAGCTTGTGGCGTACCTTCTGGCGTGGCTCAAGCAGGGACTGGATCTTTTTGAGGTGGTAGTTGATGGCTTTCCTCAGGTCCTTCTCCCTCATGTTGCTTAACAGCGTGGGAGAAATGAAGCTGTCAAGACCGAACTCCTTCCTGTTGTCGCCACACACAAAGTTGAAGTATTATAAGCACAGTGATATGTAATACCATAATACATGTTTTTTTTACAACTGTTTACACAATAAACTGAGAAATTTACCACAATTAATTGGTCTTTACACTCAAGAAACAACTCTACAGGATTGTGAGGTTACTTCCAACTCATTACAAAACCCCGGCTAGCCAATGACCATATGAATAAATCAAATAGATCAACAGATCCAACAGGTATGGCAGCACACATGTAAAAATACAAGACTAAGGTAGGTGCTATCAAAGACAGCAGTCTTGCTGAAAGTCATTCATTCATTTTCTATACCACTTATCCTCATTAGGGTTGAGGGTATGTTGGAGCCTATCCCAGCTGACTTTGGGCAAGAGGAGGTGTACACCCTGGACTGGTCGTCAGTCAATCGCAGGGCAGTCATACAACCATTCACACTCACATTCACACTAATGGACAATTTAGAGTGGTCAATTAACCTAACATGCTATTTCCTAAATAGGGACTTTTAAATGTGATTTATGTAGATCAAAGTAGTGTTTAACAGACTGCAACAGTGTCTGATCATTTGATGTGAGATGTAAATAGTATTATAAACATATACGTTTTTAAATTATGTGTATGTGTTTTGATAAAAGTGTGTCATTTTGCTAACAAGCTAACACTTATGCAAATTGAGTGTGGCGTTTTCAAAATTGCATGTAAAGAATTAGAAAAGCTGTAATCTTTGTTTTCAAAAAAGGGTTTGATTGCACACCAACTCACGTAATGGCTTTGATGGAGGTCCTGGTCAGTCCGCAGCTATCCAGCCTCTCGTGCATGTGCAGGGCGGCGAGACGAAGTGCAGTGTTACACTTCATCTCAACAGCAAAGCGCTCCTGTAGTACGTCACCAACACTCTGGAAGCACACGTAAGCAATGTATGATGAACAGAAAACACACAATATCAAGTACCTGAAGTAGACAGGGCACCGTATGCTTGCATGGTAAAGCAAGCGCTTTTTTGGTGTTCACATTGTAAAACAACACAAGAAATGCAACATTTGGATATATGGTCTGTCATTTAGAAGGCAAAAGCAAACACAGCAAGAGGTAAATACTCAGCAATAAATCAGCATGACACAGGTGGTTTTCCCAATGAAGTACTGTGTTCTAAAAATATGCAATCCATGGCTTTGAGGTCAGTCAGCCCAGGTTGAAATTAGTCTTGAGTTGACCCTGAACACTGAAAAATGCCACATTAAAGTAAATCATGGGTATGACCAATGTCATTTTCCCATGGGAGATGGTGTTAGAATACGTACATTATACAGCTGCAAATGTCTTGGGACATATTATTATACATTCAGTTCATCAGTAAAGGCAAGGCTGCCAACTTGTGAAAAAACCTTGGAGTGAGACTTCTCGGCGTGCGGGGAAAAAGTATGTAAGTGTGGTGTTGGTGTGGTGACGTGTGTTGGAGCCAGAATAACTATACTATAATGGGTAATGTGAGTGTAAATGTGATATAGGGGTAATATTTCATGTCCAGAGGGCTCTAATAATGTTAAAAAACGTATTTACATGGTAATAAGCAGGCTTTCTATGCTTTACCTACAAAAGTATTCAATTTATGAATAAGAAATCCTACCTAAAAATGAAAACATATAATAAAATATAAGCAATCTACTAATTTTATTATGCATTTCTCCTCAAGAGGCTACACACATCTGCACTCTGTATGTATGCCAGCGGCCCTGCCTCCAACCACTGAGACAAAGAGGCTGTATGACTGACTCCGTTCATGCCATTGTTCTACGGAACAAACGCACTAAGATGCTGAAACCAATGCACAGAGTGAACTCTCTTCCTGCCTGTTTGGAGGCAAGAGACGAGGAAAACCCACACACATGCATGTGGCAATGAATTGTACCCGACAAAATCATCAAGTTCATGTTCATTAATTGTTTGATTAGTTAATTAATTAATTACTTATTGCCCCAGTCTTAGTGCACACAAGACAGCTTTGTTCTTAACGAGGAATCTTTTCATGTTTTAATCTTGCGAAATCTTGTGACACCAAGAAAAATATGTTCATACTAATCTATTACTAGAACAAGAAAGAAGGTTTCAGATTGGTGCTAGTATCGTCACATTTTCATTGTTGCAGTATCAAACATGAAAAAGTAATCCCTGATGATGAAAGCAACCGTTATGGGGATACTGTATGTGTGACCAACCTGTAAAAAGAGATACTCAAAGGCAAAGGGATCATCCTGCTGCAGGTCCATAGGATCTCTGGGAATGAAACAAACTCGGAATAGACACCTATAATCATGGGAGTCTTTTTTCTGCACCACCTGGTGGAAACATGAGGAACTATGAATGTGGCGTAAGATGTGAAAATTAATAGAACATCGTTAATCAGTGCTCGGTAATAATATGGTTTTGAAATTACTATACAGGAGTAAATATGAAACCATGTTGTTGTCTTACCCTCTGTATAAGCTCATCTTCATGCAACAGCGAAAGTTTGGTGATGCTGTACTGTTGCTCTAGCACCAGGGCAAAGTACTCAATGGCCCGGATGGAGAGTTTATCCTTCAGAGTCAGAACAATATCCTGGAATGGTGAAAAACCAACAGTTCAGACCCCCTTAAACAAACATGTTTTACCCTGGGCTCCTGATGGCAGACGGTCAAATTCAAATTTCCTCATTTCCTTTCCCTCCCCGTGGCGAGGAATACCAACTGCTGTAATAAAATTAGTCATTTTTTAAAACACTATATTTACAAATACCAAATGGCTTATGTCACAGTCATTCTGATGCGGCTCTCACATACTGGCACATTCTCCTCCTTCTTTCCTCCCCCCAGCAGCAATCAAATTAATTGCTTCTTTATTATCACACCACTGGAGTGCAGCTACAGCCTTCCCACACTCTTACACCCTTGAGCAATCGTGACATATCTTGCAGTATGACTAGCTACAACATAACACTCCCACTTTACTCTCCTAGAAACTTAAATCTGGTCCCAGAATGCTAAGAGGTCGACAATGATGCCAAAGATGGAGTACGTGTATGGTAGCTGCTAACAGTCTATCACTCTACTGTACAGTATCCTACAGAAGTGAGTACCATATACACCACATAGCAGCAATCATGTTGTTATACCTTCTTGTAGGAATGAAATGTGGATATAACTTAAAATAATACCTTTAATTATAGCCCTATGGCTATGGGTCCAAAGAGTGGCCCGGAGACCATTTGCTGCCCACGATTGTTTTTTGTTTTTTTTTATCAGCCTGCAGCATCCATCCATCCATTCATTTTCTATTCCGCTTATCTCATCAGGGTCGCAGGTATGCTGGAGCCTATCCCAGCTGACTTCGGGCAGGAGGCGGGATATACCTCAACTGGTCGCCAGTCAATTGTAGGGCACATATAGACAAACAAACATTCACACTCTAATGGATAATTTAGAGTCGGCAATTAACCTAACATGTTTTTGGAATGTGGGAGGAAACCGGAGTACCCGGAGAAAACCCACGCACGCACGGGGAGAACATGCAAACTCCACACAGAGATGCCCAACGGAGATTTGAACCCTGAACCTCCTGACTGTGAGGCCAACATGCTACCCACTCAGCCACCATGCGGCCAGTTTTGCAAGTTGACTTTATTTTCTCCTACTTAGTGCTGCAGGCTTTTTGCATCACGTACACATCACCTAGTCAGTTTTGTAGATGTTTGACATTTTCAGCCAAAAGTTGGAGGTAAAGACTGCTTTGCAACAAAGCAAAGACGCCACTTTAGTCCACTTTTCTCTTGTTACACGGCATTAGGCATATTCTAAAAATATATATTTTTTAAATTACATTAAAATATTCTATAAACATGCAAACACAAAAAAACAACAGCAAAAATGGAGTAAAGTCATAATTTTATGAGAGTAACGCTGTAATATTATGATGAAAAATAATGTCATTTAAGTAACAAAGTTGAAATATTTTAAAATTGTAATATTATGATAAACCAACAAAACAGCAAAAAGATATCATTTTTGGAAAATAAGATTGCAAGAAAAGTTATAATGTTTAGTGAAGTCTAAATATTATGGGAATAACGTTATAATTAGTATCAAAATGGAAAACAGCAGCTGAAATTTTATGAGAGTAACATCAAACTACTATGAGAAAAAAGTTGCATTCTGATGAGAAAAAAAGCCACTATGTTACGAGAATAAACTTGTAATATTATGAGGCAAAATAATGTTATTTTAGTAGCATAAAGCTGAAATATTGAAAGAAAAAAGACAAAATTGTGATATTATGAGAAACAAACAAAACAAAATAAAGTTGTAATTTTTGGAAAATTAGATTGGCGGGGGAAAAAGTTTAATTTTATGGTAATAAAGTCAAAATATGTATTATGTGAATAAAGTTATAATATTACAAAAAGAACATTTACAAAAGGTTATTTAAGAAGAAAGTTGAACTATTTGGAAAATTGAATACATTTCTTCACTTAAAGTATATATGGAATATGGTAAATGGCATTTACCCACTGATGACGCAGCATCAGGAGCTATTGCCCAGGTACACTTCAACATGATCACGGGAGGACGGAGGATCGAACCAACGACTACTCGTGCCACCTGAGCCATGCCACACTTCTACCAAGTTATATCAACTTCTTAGCAAGTATATAGCGTATATCCACATGGGGCCCTTGCATCCTTACATTTTTCAGTTTGTGGCTCTTGATGGAAAAATCCTGGACACCCCCTTCCTATGATGATAAAACAACAAAGCTATTATTGTCTAAAAAGCTGGCAACATCACCTTCCGCTTCCAAAGCAAGTCACTTGTCATGTTGGAGGTGTGTTTTGGGCTTCTTGTCTTGTTGCAAAACTGCCATGCACCCCAGTTTCCCAAGAAGAGGAGATCATGCTTTGCTTCGCAGTGTCACAATACATGCTGGTATTCATGTTTCCCTCAATGAACTGCAGCTCCCCAGTGTCAGTAGTTCTCGTGCAGGCCCAGAGCATGACATTACCAACAACATGCCTGACTGTAGGCAAGACAGATGTTGCTATTCACTTGTGTTGGCAGCTATTTAGCCAATAATGGATTTGTGTTGACTCATTCTCAGAGGACAGGAAATCTATACTGCTGTACAAGCTGTACAGTAACATATCCAAGGGTAATTTCCATCGTATTGTCTCTTAAGAAGATAAACTGCAATAAAATGGTTGCGGAAATGTGAGGGGTGGACCCTCTTTATGTTAGAGAGACCTAACCTTTAATTTTCCACTCACACGTCAAACTCCAACCCATGCACGGTACTTGCCTTAACAGTGGTGGTGTGGTCAAACTTGAAAGCCTTGGTCTGTCCGTTCTCTAAATATACTTTTAGAACGTTGGGTAGGAAGAGAAGAGAGTTTCCCTAATGAAGAGAAAAAACAAAAACAGAACATGACTATGCTGCACTGCATATAATATAAAAAATAGTATATAAAATACAGTCTTCTCTTGGAAATGAATAAAGTATCTCTCTACCTACAGTATGCAGCCTTTGAGCATGTGAGAAGGTGCATTCAAAGACTGGGCAAAGTGGGAATAAATAGCCGCTCGCATTAAACATTCAAAACTGGGAGATTTCTAACAACATATTATTTTTGAATAAAATAATGGCCAATATTTACAAAATTGATATCCCCTTACATAAAATTTGATGTGGTTGTCTATTGAATCGTTTACCACAAAAAGATTTAAATCCCTATTTATTATAGATAAAACCTTTTTTTTCTCCATCTGTGATTAAATGCGATTAATTATTATTATTAATATTATTATCGATTAACAGCCCTGGTTATTGTTTGTAGTAATATTAATTGTGCATTGTTCTACATGGAAGTCAATCTATGTATTATTTCAAGATCAAATAGTAATAACTACTTTAATATTACTACATTTACATTTTTCTTCTATTTGCCCTTAGAATTTGCCTAAACAGTACTGCCTAATGGACCTTTGATAACACTATGACTCTGTGCAAAATGTGTATTGTGTTGATAAAAGGGGGAAATATATTATAAATGAAGATCAAACAACCGCCAATTGCTATGTTTAGCTTTTTGTTTTTTTAAGAGCAGCAGCTTTACAAAGATTCAGAAATGAGAGTCACCAGCAATGAGTGCAGGAAGTACTTCTACTTGATAAATCATCCTAAATGTGCAGCCAAAGATCTGTCAGGATCTAACAGCTCATGTTATGTTGTGTGCTTTTAGTTATTTTAATAGCATTGCAAAAAATTGATTGGACGCCAGAGCTAAGAAGGAAGACAAACAACTTTTTTTTTTGTTTTAACCTCTATCCTGAATAAGTCTTGGAGCAGAAAATACATCAAATTTAGATGAAACAACCTTCTTAACTTCAGTTTAGTACAAACAAGTACCAGCTGTGCGATTGCAGAATATCTGGCTGAGTTTAAAACCATTTTATCATCATTAAGTCGCAAGACTTTCTGAGATGTCCAGCAACTGATGTTAGCAAAGTCAATTGGATTAGGTTAGGCTGCTCCGGTATGATTAATTGGATTGCAACAATACACAATACCTACTACAGATGTTGTCAGTGCAGCAATTGTACTGGAGCATTTATCTTACCGATAATAACGGTATGATTTATGTTTAATCATGTTTATAATAGATGCAGATCAACTTTAAATTTAATAAAGTCTTTCTTCAACCTAAGATGCAGCACATGTTGACAAACAGCCAACAGTAAAGGCTCAGGGGTGTCTAAACTTTTTCCAACGAGGGCCATATACCAAAGAACGAAAGGATGCAAGGGTCACTTAGCTATTTTGTAAACAAATAAAAGATGAAAAGATGTTATATATATCATCCTGGTCACACCCAAAGATAACCTCAGGATCTTCATCTCTGCTACCTCCAGCTCTGCGTCCTGTGTTTTCCTCAGCGGCACTGTCTCCAATCTGAAGAACATGGCTGGTCTCACCACAGTTTTGTACACCTTTCCTTTCATTTTAGCTGGGACTCTTCTATCACACCTGACAGTTTTCTCCACCCATTGCAGCCTGACTGCACACACTTATCCACACTCTCGATTGCTCTGGACTGTTGACCCTAAGTACTTAAAATCCTCCACCTTCTTTATCTCTTCTCCCTGTAACCTCACTCTTCCACTTGAGTCCCTCTCATTTACACACATGTACTCCGTCTTGCTGCGGCTAACCTTCATTCCTCTCATTTCCAGGGCAAACCTTCACCCCTCAAACTTCTCTTCCACCTGTTCCCTGCTCTCACTACATATCATAATGTCATCTGCAAACATCATAGTCCATGGAGATTCCTGTCTAACCTCATCCATCAGCCTGTCCATCACCATAGCAAACAAAAAGGGGCTCAGAGCTGATCCCTGATGGAGTCCCACCTTCACTCGGAACTTCTGTCACACCTGCAGCACATCTCACTGCTGTCTTACAGTCCTCGTACGTCCGCTCTAACATACGTCTCTGCCACTCCAGACTTCCTCATACAATACCACAGATCCTCTCTGGGCACCCTGTCATAAGGTTTCCTACATTCCTCTGTAGTTGCCACATTTCTGCACATCTCCCTTGTTCTTAAAAATGGGCACCAGCATCCTCAGACATATTCTCACTATCTGAGATCCTGTTAAACAACTCAGTCAGAAACTCTACTGCCACCTCTCCTAGACACTTCCACACCTCCACAGGTATATCATCAGGAACAAGTGCCTTTCCATTCTTTATCCTCTTCAATGCCCTCCTCTCTTCTTCCTTACCCAATCTTTGTTACTTCCTGGTCCACAACAGTCACCTCTTCTACTCATTGTTCTCTCTCATTTTCCTCATTCATCAACTCTTCAAAGTACTCTTTCCATCTTCCCATGACACTACTGCCACATGTCAATACCCGTCTATCCTTATCCTTAATCACCGTAACCTGCTGCACGTCCTTCCCATCTCAGTCTCTTTGCCTTGCCAACCTGTATAGATCAGTCTCTCCCTCCTTGCTGTCCAACCTAGCATACAAGTCATCATTAAACCCCCTTGTTTGCCCTTTGCCACCTTTACTTCACCTTACGCTGCATCTCCCTGTACTCCTGTCTACTCTCTTCGGTCCTCTCAGTGTCACACTTCTTCTTAGCTATCCTCTTACGCTGTATACACTCCTGCATCTCCTCTTTCCACCACCAAGTCTCCTTATCTACTTTCCTTCCAGATGACACACTGAGTACTCCCCTACCAGTCTCCCTGATCACAGTAGCTGTAGTTATCCAGTCATCTGGAAGGACTTCCTGGCCACCCATAGCCTTTTTCAACTCCTTCCTAAAAGTCACGCAACACTCTTCCTTTTTCAGCTTCCACCATTTCATCCTCTGCTCTGCCTCACTACTAGAGTCATCCTACACACCAACATCCTATGCTATCTGGCTACACTCTCACCTACCACTGCTTTGCAGTCACTGATTTCCTTCAGGTTACACCTTCTACACAAAATGTAGTCTGCCTGTGTGCTCCTACCTCCACTCTTATAGGTCACCCTATGTTCCTGTGTCTTCTGGAAGAAAGTATTCACTACTGTACAGCCATTTCCATTCTTTTTGCAAAGTCGAACACTATCTGTATTTTAGCCTTCCTCTCCTGGATACCAAACTTGCCCATCACTTCCTCATCATCTCTGTTTCCTGCACCAAAATGTCCATTGAAGTCTGCACCAATGACAACTCTCTCACTTCTAGGGATGTTCTGCATCACTTTATCCAGGTCTGACCTGAATTTCTCTTTTGCCTCCATCTCACATCCTACCTGTGTATCTCAGCTTTGTTTTATAAGTGAAAAAGACCATCATTAGTATAAACTTCGCTGTTTGCTCTTTATTTCCTCATTTTTGCTAAGGTTTTTTGTGCTTTTTTGGTTGGATTTTTGAAATATTTAAAAAAAACTTGAAAATTTAAACTATACAATTAATTATCTCTCTATACAATTAACTCTCATCATCTTCTTTTTGTTTTAACCTCATTATAACTTTAGTGCCATAATATTTTGGGATATACATGTGTATTTGTCCTCATAATATTTATTTTATTATTGTTTATATTTATATTATTATTTTCTCCTCAAAATCCAATTTGTTTTCTTGTAATATTTTTTTTTTATTAACATAAATTTACAGGGTTTTTTCCATTTCCATTTTTTTCCCCCCCAACTATTCAACCTTCTTCCTGTAAAATTTCTTCTTGTGATATTATGACTTTATTCCCACAATATTTTGACTTTATTCCCTTCATATTCTAAATTTCTCCACAACCTAGTTTTCCAAAAGTTTAAACTTTATTTTGTTTTGTTTGTTGATTGCCTTTTTCCTTTAACATTTTAACTTTATACTACTAAAATGACATTGTATCTCCACACTTTATATCATGTTATTCTCGTGAAATTATTGCTTTTGTGTCATAACATTTTCACCTTATTCTCGTAAAATTACTACTTATTTTTGCAGTTTTTTTGTCAAATTATATTTTTACAATGTGCCACTGGCCACTTAAAAAACAGCCGCGGATCACAAATGTGACCACTGTGGACACCCCTGTTATTGCTGAAATGCCATATTTGACTCTACGTTCGGTTTCTGAATGGCCAGGTGTCCGGATACTTTTGTCCATCGAATGTGTTCTCACCTGAGTGTGCCCATTGACCACAACCTCTTCTGCAAAGCGCACTTTAACTGGATTATTCCTCAGACGAGCTCTCTTCTCTGCTGACATGATGGATGATTTGGGATTCTGTAACACACACACACACAGCCAGCGCTATTATGTTTGAGCGGAAACACACTGGCTGAACTCAAGGCAAGGACGAATGCAAATCATTCTTTGACTAACACATTGAGTTTTAGTCAGACTCAAACCGTGTTGACATGAGGTTTGTAAATTTGCACGGAGTAATCTGGGAACATGGATTGGGGTTATTAATCTTGAAGCGACATGCTTAAAATAAAGGGAAATGTTCACATGAGCGATGACGCTTTGCCAAGGCGTGTTCGGGGAACTTCATCAGTGTCTCCTTTGTACTCACAGTCATGTGGCGGAGGATCGTCACGGTTATACAATCTTCCAGGTCCCTGTGCAGAAAAACAACACACACACAGATCATTTTCTTGTTCAGCTGTCAAGTAAGCACTTTTCCCCGCAACCTTTGCCTCAAACTCGCTAAGCCATTTTCACAAATACACACACCCTCACACATGCACCAAACAATGAAGAGCATCTCGTGACACTGGCTGGAATACACATCCACATGATGATGCGACACGTGTGCCAGTACCTGGAAAGCTTCATTGATCGTTGGAGTATATATACTGTATATGTGAAATCAATAGTAAACTATAGGGACAACGACATTATTTCCTTAGGAGTGATGCGCTGTACCAATTTTTTTTACCTTTGCGTACTCATACAAGCTTTGATGCCTTGAAAATAACGTCATCCGTCACCACTTCGCACCTTGAATTTTGCGGCTTCACTCATCAGGAATTTTCTAAAATATATTAATCAATAAATCACACTGTTTTGTGGTTGACTACAGCCTATTCTTATTGAAAACATGCACATTTAAGAAAATGTTATTTTTTTGCCGAAATTTAGCATTTAAGAAGCACATAATGGCTAAATGAACTAAAGAGGATTGCTCGAACAACAGGCTTTTATTGCAGGTTTGAATTAGCTCTAAAAATCCCTAACATGGAATTCTCCCATAAGAAAAACGTCAATTCTGAACCCATCTTAACATCACTTCCTGTCCACTCCGCACTCATCTACCCCACATTTACAGGAACACATGCGAGCACATGTTTTATTTTTGTCTTAAATGGCTTAATTTCTGTGCCTATTAATACAAGAGTAAATGTGACTATCCGGGTGTTATTTTGTGGCTAGAGGGGTCTAATAAAGCTTAAAAACACCTTTAATAAGGTTAGGTTATAAGCAAGTTTTCTATGATCTAACTCTGAAAATATTTCATTTACAAATAAATAACAATTGAAGTATCGCAAAAATAAATACATCAAGGTCAGGTCTGGAGCCAATAAACCATGATAATCCATATTACAAAAGGTTCTTAATTTGACTTAATTTATTAAATATTACTTTCAATGAGGTGGCAAAGCTCTGAACTCCTGTTTCCATGCCAGTGTCATATTAAGCAGATTGATGCTACCAGGATTAATTAAAAACAGAGCATCTGCACTGATGTAGGTCAACTTCCAATAGCGGATGGTATGTTGTCTTCTCGATTAATTCAAATGAAGAATAAAAACCGATCAGAACAGGGTATGATAGAATAAGATATAATAAGAGGTACAAAAAGATATACATGTGCAGAATCACATCTAAAACACCTATACTCATTACATGTCAAATGCCTGTCGGAATAAATGAGTTTTTAAGTAACATTTAAAAGTTGAGACTGACAAACAGCACCTCTGCTGGTTGCAGCCAAGTAGTGCATGTTAGCTTAGCTTCAGTTGCTTCACAACACGATGAATCAATAATCCATTTAAGTAAATTAACAGATTTTTAAATTATTTTAATTAGTCCATCACTTTGTTTGACCCTAGCAGAGAGATGATAAGTATTAGAATAATAAAAATACAATATGTAAAAATGGATTAAGTAGGGATGCCCCGTTCCACTTTTTTGACATCCGATTTTTATTATAGTCTTGCCAATCCGATCCCTATTTTTTTTTTTAACTAATAAACTATTGTTACAAACATTAATTTGTGGAATTAAATATGGTTATTAAAATAGCTCTTCAAATAATGAAGAATAATGCAACCAAAGTACTGCGGAATGTATTTATTTTTTCTAACACAGTTTGACGAGTAGTATTGTTTGGCTTTTGTAACAAAGCTTTTGAGTTAGGCCCCTAATATTGTGTTGTTCCAGGCTGCTGTTTGGTGTGTGGCCTATAGAGGGCAGTGGTGTTCAGCATGCTGGTTATAGCCAGCGTTTGGAGTCAAGTGCGTAGAATAAGAAAACTAGTAAGTGTTGTTGCACTGTGTACGTGGTGAGGAACGTCTGCTTGAAAAACTGAAATAAATAAATGGCCAACTGAATTACAGCCATCCTGGAGTGGAATTATTCAGCCACCATTACAATACTTTTAGGGTAGGACTAATCATTTGACATGGTTACACATCCATTTGTGGTGTGATTTAGAATGTATAACTTTTTTTTGACAAACTCTTTTAGAGCGGTACTTCCTGTGTGAGTCCCGGCACCATGACAGAGGAGTCGACGCACAGTGAAGTTAATCTACCATAACTACGGAGCCTAATATCCAGCGTCCAACGTGAAACTAACATCACCACGGTACACCGCAGACATGTCTGCATGGTTGTGTTGCGTCTCCTTCATCCAGGTGGCGGGAGTCGAGTGACGACCACCTCTGAGGTGCATTTACTGCACCTATCGTATTGGAGTGTGGCCCAGAGTTACAGCAACCGGACCGGCACAATCTTGTGGCGGAAGCCGATCTTATTCGATTTTCAAAATACGGTGGAACGGCAGCCGATACCTATCCTAAAGATCGGATCGGGACATCCTTAATATTAAGTACATAATTAAATCAACCCTCATTTATTTACGCTTAATTCCCCTAATAATTAGTAATCACTTAAATTAACCTTTAATATGAGTGTATGCCTTGAATTATGCAAGGATTGGCCACACTTGATTGCGCTTCAGCCTGTGAGAATGCTGAAGGGACGCAGTGTACAATATGGCTTGAATTCTTGTATGGTTGAAGCAGTTTAAATGGCAACCGCGTGGCTTCATTTAAACAGTATTGTGGCAGTGCAAGAACACATTGTGACAAGCTGAATTGTAGTTACTCACCTTAAGATGTCTTCTATCTGATCACAGTTCAAATCCTCCAACACTGTATCATTAATCTGCAACACTTGGTCCCCGGGGAAGAGTATCCCATCTGCAGGACTCCCTGCACACACACACATACACACCCATGCACACACACAGAGAAAATGAAAAAAGTCTGTGCTTGCATAAAACCAGATCCCAGTTGCATATGTGGGCTGGGTGCTACGTTTAGTGCAGATTAAAGAAGATCTATACACACTGAAGTAGACATGTACACACACTACCAAACAACCGATTGGGTCATTCAACAAGGCTGACTCAACAGTGGAGCTCTCCAGGACGTGAGGGGTTACAGTTATTCTGGGTCGCTTCCAGCTTGGCTCCACACGGCTTTCTCTGGTTTTATTAATACTCATTTGTCTACAGGCAAGAGAGAGAGCGACTGAGGCACAACAGTTAAGGCCTACACACACACGCACGTGACAACACAAAAACACAAGGAGAGCACATATGTGTAAGCACCAATGCCCACGCACTCCTTTTGCGCACCCCATCTGCCTGGCACAGCCTTAGTCCGCCCATGAGATGCATGCAGATACGCACGCATGTTGGCACACATTCGGGCTCACTCATGCCGCACAAGAGTCCACGACACCCCTCCCCCCGCCGACAAGCTTACACGTCACTGCTGCGAATATCCTGATCTTTGCAGTATTTCAACACCCCTCCCTTCCTCTTTGTTTTGCCTTGTGTAAAACTAATCCACAAATGTCCGCAAAAAGGCATACGCCTAACATTTGCACTGTATTCCCCCTCATCCATTCCTTTTCAGCAGGAAGTTTCATCTTATTCATTGGGCCAGGATCCATTTTTGGGAACAATATGTTCATAATGGACACCGACCACCTCACTATAAAGCAGAACAATGACAACTTGACAATGAATTGCCAAAATAATGCCTGCATGGCATGCGTTTATTGCATATTATTGAAGATAATCTGGTCACATTTGAACAATTAAAGTAATCTTGCGTTACCGGTTTCAAGGTATACCACGCTATGAAGAAGGCATGTTTTAAAAACCACTAAAGTGAAAGTCCAGGCAACCAACCACCACGTGGAAATACTTTGTCATGTCCTGTGTTATCCCCTCCGTGAATCACCACCTTACCGCGGTGGAGGGGTTTGAGTGCCCGAGTGATCCTAGGAGCTATGTTGTTGGGGGCTTTATGCCCCTGGTAGGGTCTCCCAAGGCAAACAGGTTCTAGGTGACGAGCCAGACTAAGAGTGATTCAGAAGACCCTTATGAAAAAAACCAAGAGGAGTGAC
>QODF01000010.1:3776831-3858656 GCA_024372805.1 Oostethus manadensis
CCGTTAGTCGAACCTCGGTTAGAGGAGCTGCAATGTGGTTTTCGTCCCGGTCGCGGAACACTGGACCAGCTCTACACCCTTGCAAGGGTACTCGAGGGTATGTGGGAGTTTGCCCAACCAGTCTACATGTGCTTTGTGGACCTGGAAAAGGCATTCGACCGTGTCCCTCGTGGTGTCCTGTGGGGGGTGCTCCGGGAGTACGGGATTGATGGTCCGCTTCTACGTGCCATTCGGTCCTTGTACAATCGAAGCAGGAGCCTGGTTCGCATTGCCAGCAGTAAGTCGAGCTTGTTTCCGGTGAACGTTGGCCTCCGCCAAGGCTGCCCTTTGTCACCGATTCTGTTCATAATCTTCATGGACAGAATTTCTAGGCGCAGTCAAGGTGTTGAGGGAGTCCAGCTTGGTGACCTTAGGATCTCGTCTCTGCTATTTGCAGACGATGTGGTCCTTATGGCCTCATCAGGCTGTGACCTTCAGCGTTTACTGGAGCGGTTTGCAGCTGAGTGTGAAGCTTCTGGGATGAGACTCAGCACCTCCAAATCCGAGGCCATGGTTCTCAGTCGGAAACGGGTGGACTGTACCCTCCGGGTTGGGAGTGAGGTCTTGCCTCAGGTGGAGGAGTTCAAGTATCTCGGGTTCTTGTTCACGAGTGAGGGAAGGTTGGAGCGTGAGATCGACAGACGGATCGGTGCAGCATCTGCAGTAATGCGGTCGCTGTACCGGACCGTCGTGGTGAAGAGAGAGCTGAGCCGGAAGGCAAAGCTCTCTGTTTACCGATCGATCTACGTTCCCACCCTCACCTATGGTCATGAGTTATGGGTCACGACCGAAAGAATGAGATTGCGAATACAAGCGGCGGAAATGAGTTTCCTTCGTAGGGTGGCTGGACTCACCCTAAGAGATAGGGTGAGGAGCTCAGCCATCCGGGAGAAGCTCAGAGTAAAGCCGCTGCTCCTTCACATCGAGAAGAGCCAGTTAAGGTGGCTCGGGCATCTAGTCCGGATGCCTCCCGGGCGCCTCCCTGGTGAGGTGTTTCGGGCATGCCCAGTCGGGAGAAGGCCCCCGGGAAAACCTAGGACATGCCGGAGGGACTATGTCTCACAGCTGGCCTGGGAACGCCTTGGTGTTCTCCCGATGGAGCTGGAAGAGGTCGCTGGGGACCGGGAAGTCTGGACTTCCCTACTGAAGCTGCTGCCCCCGCGACCCGGACCCGGATAAGCGGAGGAAAATGGATGGATGGATGGTCCTGTGTTATTCCTCACAGTCGAATCTGGGCTTCAATGCGTTGCAACCACGACATGGGTTGTGGTGGCAAAAGTCAGCCAACTTAACTCTTGCGACAGTTTTTTTTTATGCTGTGGCCATCTTTAGCCACATTGTGATTACATTTATTTGCATTGTTTTGTTTTTTTATATATATTTATGGTGTTGTGATTTGAGTTGCAGGATTAACTTCACTAGAGAACTTCATTTTATTTATTATTTACTGTGGGGCGCGGGGGCTACCACAAACCCTTTTCATTATTACTACATTTTTCGGGCGGGGCTGGGGTGGGTGGTGCGCAGAAAATCATTTTGTCTCCAAAAGGGGTGCGCTGCAAAAAAGGTTTGGGAACCACTGTATTATACTGTATGAATGTTCAACATATTTAGAAAATTTTTCTATATCCATTTTCTATACCGCTTATCCTCATTAGGGTCGCGGGTATGCTGGAGCTTATCCCAGGTGGCTTTGGGCGGGAGCCGAGGTACACCCTGGACTGGTCGCCAGTCAATCGCAGGGCACATATAAACAAACAAAGACATACAACCAGTCACACTCACATTTATACCTATGGACAATTTACAGTGGCCAATTAACCTAACATAACCGTGATATTTTCTCGAGGGTATCAGGTACCCAAATAAATTTGCTCATCTGCAGGGCTTTAAAGCTAATTTTTTTTCCCGTTTCTGCTCAATGCTTGTTCCTGCTTGTGGCTCCACAGACCTCGGTGCTACGTCAAACTACGGTGTGGGCTTAGGGTCCAACTAGACGTGAGCACAATAATCACGCGTATTTGTATCGACTGTCGCTGTGATTTGAGTTATCACGGATTCCATCGCCTGCCAGAGACTAGAGCATTGTAGGTAGTGTTTTTATTGTCGTATCCAGTGGTAACTTGCCATACGAGAGTTCCAACTAACAAGTGTTTTTTAGATGCCAACCGTCTCTCCACTGAATTTTGCTTTGAACTGCCAGCTAAAATTTGTGTTACAAGCTGCTATTTACGGGCTGTCAATGTGACAACCTTAGCGGACGTCAAGAATGGCTGTAAATAGCATTAGCAGTGAACTAGCCTTTCAAGGCTTCTATAAAACATACGTACAGTACATTATAGCAATATGATTTATCTTGTTATGTATTGTGTGAAATTATTACAGGAGCAACATCAAATTGAAGCTACCAACCACCAGTGTGAGCCTGCAGGACAACTTTGTCTTTCAAAGAGGTTGTGTACTAAACAAATATGCACATTAGCACTTAACAAGGGCGTCAAATCTTCACTTTATGCATTCCCACATAGTATCAGCATTTGGGACCAAATATGAGGTGAAGAAGAAGAAGAAAAATGGGCAAATACAGCATAGTAGTCTATCTGCGCATGGGTAAACATTTGAAGGTGTGTTCAAGGACCTAGAAGTAAAACAAAGTTGGACAAATCGCGGCTCTTTAAACATTCAAAAACTGGATTTCTTACTGTATATTTTTTCTAAATGAAATAGATACTATTATAGCTAAAAACGTTTTAATGTATTAAAAACATTCTATCTGCGATTAAATGTGATGAATTATGAAATAATTACAGGCAAAAATGTGATTAATTACGTATTTTAATCAATTTATAGCCCTAAATAGGAGGTAGAGAAATTCGTCCAGAAACCCAAAGGTTGGTCCTTACTCCCTCCCCCCAGCCAAAGTCGTTGTGTCCCGGGGCAAGACACTTCACCAACTTTCCCTCCAGTGCTGCCCACACCGGTTTAGGAATTTGAATGAATGTTTGGTGGAGGTCGAAGAGGCCAAAGGCACGAATTGGCAGCCACTTTTCCATCAGACTACCCCAAGGCATCTGTGTCTACAGATGTAGTTTACCACCACCAGTGTGTGACTGAGGAGTGAATGAATAATGGGTTTAATTCAATGTGAATACAGTTCTAATTAAAAGTCCTAAACTTTTTAACTATTAATAACAGTTAGTTTCAAATAAAAATAGTATTACATAAATATAAATAATACAATAAATATATATTAAAGCTGGCATATATGTCATGTTTTAGATATATAACAACAGAAATAATAATATAATAATAATAATAATAATTTAACATGTATTAAATTTGAGTGTTGGAATTTATGATATTGAGTGTAAATATAGATGCCCAGGGCATGGATTAACATCTTCTGCAGTAAACACATCAGCATCGTGTTGTTTTCCCTCTATAGTCACTTAACCCGAAATGTGATTGAATTTAAAAAGGGTGAGCAGGTGTCGCTGTTGTTCTAGTGGGCCCTCTGGCACCAGGCCCGGAAGCCTGAATACCCACAAAGTCAACGTGTGTGTGTGTGTGTGTGTGTGTGAGGAAAGCTGTTGTGCTACAGACGGTGAACTGTTACATAAAACAGGTGGCCACTTAGAGATGTGGACTCATTCACATAGCAGTCTTTTCCATGTACCTGTGGCCACATCCCTGACCAGCAGGGGTGTGTTTGTGGTGAGGATGAAGCCATGTCCAGTGCTGCGGTCCAGAACTGGGTCCCTGGTGATCTGCAGCAACAGCTTGGCTTGGTAATTCTGACTGGACAGGCTGTTGGAGCGTTGCGACCTCCCATCTCCGAGCAACCGCTCTCTGTGGGGAGGGACGGGTCAAAGGGGGTGAGAGGTTACCTTAGGGAAACTGTAACACTTTTGGGGGGACTAAAGGGAGGTGGGAACTACACTGTCTAGTGATTGTTAGCGACGGGTGTCTTTTAACAACATGCTGTAACTGGGGTAACTGAGCTCACCCCATGTGTTCTATTGTGTACTGTATAAAAAGAAGTTCCCTACATTGCGAAATTGACTTTTTTTTATAACAAACAGTCCCTAGAACTCGTGTGTTCCAAACTTTTTTCACCGAGGGCTACATACAGGACAACTTAAGGATGCAAAGGGCCAGTGCATTGAAGATGTGCATCTAAGACATATGAATTCAAGGTATTTTTAGAATCTCCCATGGGCTCCGGCTGCACTTTCAACACCTATTGGCCTAAAAACACATCATCTCCCTCAAACCGTCAGTCTCGAGTCTTCATGAAAAAACAGGCTGACCTGGCATGATGTTGCTGTTAAAATGGGAGTGTAATGTTAGCATTGTAGCTGTTTGGCTACATTTTGCCAACACAGTAATTCCTCGTTTGAAGTGAATTTCCGCAAAGTAGGATTCCTTGCTTATAAATGGAATATTTTCATAGTTAAAACATAGAAAAGCTGTACAGGAAGTCCTCGAGTTACGACGTACTCAACCTACGACAGCCTCGTCCGCCATTTTGTCCCCAGCACCATAGCATGCTTGTCTGTGTTGTATCTTTGCCTTTTTTGCCGTCCTTTTTTTACATTATGGCCCCAAAGAAGAAAGCTGGTTCTTCTAGCAATGCTGGTCAAGCCAAAAGAAAAGCAATTACCATGGAAATGAAGCTTAACGTCGTAAAAAGATCACAGACTTGGTGAAGGCTTAGCAATAGCTCTCACAGCCTCCCCTCCTTCTTCTCCATCCACCTCTCAGCTAATGGTAAGTACAGCATATTCTCTTTTATTTTTATGTATTTTCGCTTTTTTATACAAAGTATTTTGACATAAACGTCGACTGTTAACGGTGAAATCCGACTTATGCGGAAATTCGTGTTACGTCGGCAGCGTAGGAACGGAACTCGTTCGTAAATCGAGGGCTTCCTGTATTTTTTTACATTGTTAGAGCCCTCTAGACATGACAAAACACCCACATTCTATATAGTCAGTTGTATTACCTACTTTAGATACAGAAAAAAAGTATTTAAAACATAATAAAGTCATGCCGACCAGTCCAGGGTGTATCCCGCCCAAAGCTGAGATCCATCATACCCCCACGCCCCTAATGAGGATAAGTGGCATAGAAAAAAATGGATGGATGAATAAAAGTCATGCTTGTGCATTGCAGTATATGAGTTTCGAATGTATGGAGGACAGAAAGTGAAGTCAAGGCTTCGGAGGTGAGTCTTAGCTTTCCATGGGTTACAGACAAAACAGTGACCCGTGTTATTATTTTGATATGAATATTATTATTCTGCCTTAATTCCAACCCCTGCAATAAGAGGCCGTTGTTCCGGCAAGTATCCAGTGTAGAATACTAGATATCATTTAGCCATTTTAATGCTTGAAAATTTTTAAAGTGGACCTATTCCTCCTTTCTGACCTATAAATGTTCTTACAATGTTGTAAGAATGCCAACGCGTCAGATAATGAGGTTTGCATTTGGAAGTGAGCCCTGAAAGCAGTTTTGGATGGCTCTGCACGCTGCCTTTTACAGGTTTTTTTACCACCAACTGACGTCACATAACCCGGACTTCCTTATATGGACAATGTTGAGGAATGGCTCCCAGGAAGTCTTTGTTTGGGTGTGAGGGAAAGCTAATTTTGTTTAGCAATACAAAGCTGGTCTATCCGCCAAACCGTTGCTGAAGTCTGACACCTTTACAATGTTACTCGGTCGTGTTGAGAAGTCAGAAGAGCAAGTTGTAAGTTACAATTTAACAGTGCATTAACTGTGCTTATTTTTGTAAGTAATGGGACAAAAGTGTGTGTAGCATTATAAATTATGCATACAGGGAGCAGAGGGAGTGTTACCTCCATGCAAATTACAAGCTCAGCCATGTCTGGAGCTGCTGGTAGCTGTTAAAATTTTTAAAAAGATAAATCACAGTTTACTATGAACTCCTGTACCGCCAGATTTAGAAAATAGTCCTTGGAAGCACTTGGGAGTGGGGTCGGCGGGAGGAGGGCCGGGGGTGGAGTACATTACACAGACCATTTGGGCAGGAGGCAGGAAACCCAAGGAAACACTGCAGGAAAAGACGCAGAGTCTGGAAGATCTACAAAGCTTTCTGTGCGGATTATCGTGTGTAGCTGCTCTATAGAAGTCCACAACTCAATACAAAGGCCCAAAAATGAGATAAAAATGATAAATTTACTTAAATATGCTTTTTCACCACAAAACAGCATGATTTATTCATTCATATATTTTTGATAGAGTGAAGCCACAAAATTCCAACTGCAACGTGCACATCATCCACTTCCTCTGGGATCCGTCAGGAGGTCTAGAGGAGAATGATGCTGTTGTTTTCTTCATTCCCAATCCCAACTTTTTTTTTGTTTTTTCCCCTCAGTGAGTTGTTTATATGCTGTGGAAGCACTTTGTGAGTGTGAGCTCAGCACTTTCTGGCCTGGTCTATTAAATCTAGAAATGCTGGCCATCTTCATTCCCCTGAGGTATCTGGTGAATATGTCGCAACTTAAAAATGAAATATATAAATACAATTCTATTTTCACAGGATAGTTCTTGAATTGGGTCATAATTTACCTGCTCAGTGATTCTCGGGTGCGACGTATTATGGTGCCCACCACCTGCTGCACCCGGTTTGCCCTTCGCGCTGGAGACCTGCTCCGACATCGCTCCTTCTCCTCCATTTATCTGGCGAGACACACATTTCACGGTCAGACACCGAGCCTTCAGAAGCAGAACAAAAGAGTATCACAGTGCAGATTCATCTCCGTAATTCCGATCTCAGCTTCGTGTATTGTCGTCCTTGTGCGTGATGACGAAGCTCATGCAGTATGTGAACATGTGAAGGGGAAAAACGGGTTGCGCGGCAAAATGTCACACAGTTTCAACTCAGTAAGGAAAAATAGCCGCACAGTAACAATTCACATGGAGAGTTCTGTGTAAACATGAGTCAATCTCCACGTTAACAAGCGCACGGCAGTTGTGCACTTCCTGTTTTGCTGTTCTTTAAACAGAGAAGTGGTCAGGACATAATGAAGGACGGAGGCCTCGGTCAAACCACCAAGACGCTAAGCAGGACGGCGTTGATGTTGAGGAGTTTCCCGCAGCTTTGTTATGTTTCAGCACAAATATGCTCAAAGCAAACGCATGAAAATCAAAAGCATGCACGGTTTTACATCTGCATGTGTCAGAAGTACGAGCTAAAGGAATTCACAGGGCGAGGACGTGCAGCGGATTCAAGCCTCGCTGTGGTTTTGAAGAGTTGAAACAGATTTGTTGTTTTTTTTTTTTTTTTTTTTATTCCAAACAAATGAAGCTGCTTGCTTTTTTCAGACACTTGGATCACTTTCTGTGTGTTTATGTTTCCCTCAAATCTTGTTTTGCTCTGGACACAGTTATGAAAAGAATTGTTTTTTAAAATATTGACAACAGTATTGTCATACGTAAGACCTGAGAAAATGCTGTAATTTGCATGCCAGGCCAGTAGTCGGCAGTGATCCTTTTCAGGGTTTCAAAATTCCATACTTTTTTCAGAATATGTAATTAGATGTGTGTCATTAGAGCTACAACAATAAAGCGAATTGATAATTAATCAATTATCCAATTTGTCGCTTTATTTTGGTATTTGATTAATCGCATTTTGATGTAAAATTCAACCTCTAAAATGTGAAAATGGTTTCCATTTCCTTCGTCATCCATGAAAGACATAAGAGATACAGATTCAGCTTTGACTTAGAAAAACATATTTCGCCTCTTTTCTGATATGCTGCAGGTCAAACCAGTAACAGTTTGTGTTTGGTCCGTCTAGAGCAGGGGGCACCCAAGTTGCGGCCTGTGGCTGTTTTTTACTGGCCCTGGGCTCATTCTAAAAATACAATTAAACAAGAATACTTTTTTTTTAATATGAAAAATGAAAAAACACCAATAAAAATCAAATATTAAATTAATAAATGAAATCATAATATTACGAGAATAAATAAAAAAAAGTTGAAATATCTATTCATTCATTTTCTACACCGCTTATCCTAATTAGGGTTTATGACTAAAATATGTAACTGTTTAAAGTCAAAACATTATGAGAAGCAAACAACACAAAAAGTAAAGTTGCCATTTTTGAAAAATTAGGTTAGAATCTAATAAGACAATAATATTATAGTAATTCAATTAACACGCTCCTGTATATTTAGTGTTGCACACTACACAGAACTAGGGATGCACAAAAAATATTGGAGCAATATTTATTGGACATCATATCGATGAATTCGATAACATTAAAAAAAATAGCTCAGACATCCCATAATTAAAGTTAATGCTCTAAAGAGGCGAGAGTCACCATTTCAGAGGAAGACATTTCATGTGCTAGATGCACCAAATGCATCACCACAACACCTCAGGCCCCTACTAAAAAGTCTTTTCAAAATGGCAATGGCTATATTTACATTAATGTAACGTTTCAACATAACTAGCATGACGTTGGAGCTGGAAAAGGGCGATCCATTCTGCAATTTTATGGCTCTCAGATAAAATTTTGCATTGGCAGAAGCGTTAAGGATGCACACTGTGCATGCATGCTTGAACCTAAATTATGGTCACGTAAAAATAGCCACTGCCTCAGCATGTCAGGGTGGTAAAAAAAAAAAAGTATTTTGCTCATTCATTCTTAGGCGGTGTGCAGGACTGGACTTGTGATTGGGTTCCAGCTTCATTTTCATCTCAGGTGCCCCTTGTGCGGCAATGATGGCGGGCCTCCCGCAGTAATACTATAGCACGCAGCGTAGGTTTGACCTTTAAGAGGATTAGAGGCTCTCGATCTGCATGGGCCCGCATTGGGCAGGGTGTCACTTTGGCACCTCCTGCTGATCCACACCGATGCCGATTGGCGAGAAGGATGAGCGTGGCTACATTGTTGACAGCTGCACCCAAGGAGATGATGGAGTGATTATTGACGCTTCGTGAGAAACGGGGACTGGACACACTACACTTGCGTGTGTGTGGTGTTTTTGCACAGATTACATTTTTACTCCTTCCCTCACGCTCTTGCCCTTGCCGAGTCAGGAAGTTGTCTTCAGTGTCTGTGAGCGGCAGCATGTAGTCCTGTTGTATATCCACATTAAGCAGTCTATCTAATGGTTTTATTGTGCTAGCTACTTTTATGAATTTCCTCGCTGTTTGCTTATATTGTCCCAGACAATAGGGGGCAGTGTAGGGCGTCTACGGCATGCATACAACAATACACCATAGTAGAGGCAGAAAGCGTTGTTGTTTACTGCATGGCGACAAGCGTGAGCATAAACAAAAACGGCCTCTCAAATTTCTCCAACTTCTTTTACTGCCTCCTCGTCTCTTCCAAGAGTGGCAGCAATCTCTCTCCAAGAATTCGACTATCGACAATTTGTGAGCCAAGTCTGTATTTTCAAACCTCGGTTTTTCTGCATGTATGTTTGATGTATATATGGTCAAATTATGTCACTTTTGAAAGTGCACCCCAAATTTTGCCAATTACGCGGATGGTCCTGCGCGGAAACACATGGCAGACGAGCAAGAACTCTTGGCGGAGGTTCGGAAATACAGTACTGTGTTCCCTCGCTACAACGCGGTTCATTTTACACGGTCTCACTGTTACACAAATTTTGTGTGTGTGTGTGTTTTTTACAGTGTAGCATGCTTTTTTATAGCATATAAACACACATTGTGTTCTGCATCCTGCTAAGGGTTTTCTGTTAGCAGGATGCGTTGAGCTTTCCAAATTTACAAAATTGTTCAATGACAATCTCAAAATGTCGACAAAATGCTCTGAACCGACAAAGGCACCTGCAGTTGCACCCAAAAGCCAGAGGAAGATGCTAACTAATGAATAAAAAGTTGCAATTCTGGACATGCTGAAGGAAGGTAGAACTTATAAGAATATTCTCACCCAGAAGAAAAAAAGAGCGTCAGCAACTACCCATAATGTTCTTCATTTGCAAAAGACACCTGCAACAAGGGCTTCGGCGGAAAAAGACGCTACACCAGAGCCGAGCCAGGATGAAGAGGCACGGCCAGAGGAACTGTGAAGTACGCCCGAGTCGCAATTAATAATTTCTCATGTGCCCAATCTCATAGATTGATCATTAAAATTAAATTTGTTATTTCTGAAAGCTATCATATACGGCCCTGGATAAAGCTGAAGAAAATGGATGAAGGGTCGTTTATATATTTATCACTCAAAAAAAGTTTTCTCTAAAATAGGTTTTGATCTTTGGTTTGGTTCTATAATACAGTAGTGTACTTTTTTTTTTATCTACAAAGGTTTAAACTTTGAGAGTGTTTGAACGAGAGAAATGTGAGAAAAACTTAATGCCTGTCTGAGAAAAGTTTATAAAGTGTGCGTTTCGGGGTTTTACAGCCTTAAAACATATAAGAAATGAAAAAACATATACTGTAAATGAAAAAAAACATACTGTAAATGAAAACCATATCCAGTAATAAACAAAAAAAATCTGTAAATAAAAGCATGCACAGTAAATGAAAAAAAAAAAACATCCTGTGAATAAAAACCATACCCTGTAAATGAACGAAAAAACACTATATAAAAACTTCTACTACACGGATTTCACTTAACGTGAGTTTTTTTCAGAACCTAACTCCCGCGTTTAACGAGGGAACCCTGTACATACATCTTTATGATTTGGCACATAAAGATCACCGCGATCAACGGATTGTCAATCATTCTTAGAGAGAAAATGCTGCCACACATGCTCAAGTGACGCAACAATGCTGGCATTGGCAGAATAAAAACAAAAAATCTGGTTCTGTGTGGATTGACCGCTACATGCTTTCTGCATATATTTTTTAAAATGGTCATTATATTTGTTGTCAAGGACTGAAAATGCTAGTTTTTCATGGTGGGCGTTTTTTTTTTTTTTTCGTTTGACTGGAAAGGACAACGACTAGGATATTTCGTACTTTCCTGAAAAGCAGCACATTCTACACCTGAGTAGAAGCATTATGCCACATTATGCCTGGTTATTGTTGTACACGTGCCGTAGACGCCTTACATTGCCCCCTATTGTCTGGGAAAATATGGGCTAACAGCGAGGAAATGATGCACTGTTATGCTGCAAAGGTTGTCTTTGTGTCAAGGACAACCCAAGCTTTAGACAATTTCGTAGGTGCTCGGTCCAGAAAATGTGGGTCGCCCAGACGCCGCACGGAAGGGCGTGGTTGCACAAGTGAGAAAATTTGGTGGACCTTGCGGATGCGTCAAGTGTAAACCAAGCTATAATCCTAGTTGTGCATTAATGTTCAAACTTAAGAAGAGGTGCAAAACATTTTTGGCTGCAAAAATGATCTCTAATGCCTTAAAATAGACAGCAAAAACGGAAGACAACTATCACAATGGATCAAAGAATAACCAGAATGGGAAAGGCTCAGCCAATGATCAGCTCCAGGATGATCAAAGACAGTCTGGAGGTACTTCAAAGTGGTGTAATTCGGCAGACATCGCAGATGCATCTCATCTCTCTCTCTTCTCCAACAGAGCTTCGCCTGCATCTCGAGGGAGGACCGGGATATTGAATCCGAATGGGCCGTATTCCGTGCCTCCGTTGCTGAGGCAGCCAGTCACAGTTGCGGCCGCAAGGTGGTCGGTGCCAGTCGTGGTGGCAAGCCCCGAACCCGATGGTGGACACCGGGGGTTAGGGCTGCTGTCAAGCTGAAGAACGAGTCCTATCAAGCATGGATAGCTAGTGGGACTCCCGAAGCAGCTGACAGGTACCGGCAGGCCAAGCGGCACGCGGCTTCGGCGGTGGTCGAGGCAAAAACTCGGGTGTGAGAGGAGTTCGGTGAGGCTATGGAGCACGACTTTCGGTCGGCCTCGAAGAGGTTCTGGCAAACCGTCCGACACCTCAGAAAGGGGAAGCAGCCCCCAGTTCACACTGTTTACAGTGCGGACGGGGGCTTGCTGACCACGACTGTGGATATAGTTGGTCGGTGGAAGGAATACTTCGAGGCCCTTCTCAATCCCACTGACATGCCTTCCATAGAGGAAGCAGAGTCTGAGGATACGTACGTGGACAGTTCTATCACCGTGGCTGAGGTAATTGGGGTAGTCAAATCACTCCCCAGTGGCAAGGCTCCGGGGGTAGACGAGTTCCGCTCAGAATTTCTCAAGGCTCTGGATGTTGGAGGACTGTGTTGGTTGACACGCCTCTACAACATTGCATGGAAGTCAGGAACAGTACCTCTGGACTGGCAGACCGGGGTGGTGGTCCCCATTTTTAAAAAGGGTGACCGGAGGGTGTGTTCCAACTATAGGGGGATCACACTCCTCAGCCTTCCTGGGAAAGTCTACTCCAGGGTGCTGGAGAGAAGGGTACGACCGTTAGTCGAACCTCGGTTAGAGGAGCTGCAATGTGGTTTTCGTCCCGGTCGCGGAACACTGGACCAGCTCTACACCCTTGCAAGGGTACTCGAGGGTATGTGGGAGTTTGCCCAACCAGTCTACATGTGCTTTGTGGACCTGGAAAAGGCATTCGACCGTGTCCCTCGTGGTGTCCTGTGGGGGGTGCTCCGGGAGTACGGGATTGATGGTCCGCTTCTACGTGCCATTCGGTCCTTGTACAATCGAAGCAGGAGCCTGGTTCGCATTGCCAGCAGTAAGTCGAGCTTGTTTCCGGTGAACGTTGGCCTCCGCCAAGGCTGCCCTTTGTCACCGATTCTGTTCATAATCTTCATGGACAGAATTTCTAGGCGCAGTCAAGGTGTTGAGGGAGTCCAGCTTGGTGACCTTAGGATCTCGTCTCTGCTATTTGCAGACGATGTGGTCCTTATGGCCTCATCAGGCTGTGACCTTCAGCGTTTACTGGAGCGGTTTGCAGCTGAGTGTGAAGCTTCTGGGATGAGACTCAGCACCTCCAAATCCGAGGCCATGGTTCTCAGTCGGAAACGGGTGGACTGTACCCTCCGGGTTGGGAGTGAGGTCTTGCCTCAGGTGGAGGAGTTCAAGTATCTCGGGTTCTTGTTCACGAGTGAGGGAAGGTTGGAGCGTGAGATCGACAGACGGATCGGTGCAGCGTCTGCAGTAATGCGGTCGCTGTACCGGACCGTCGTGGTGAAGAGAGAGCTGAGCCGGAAGGCAAAGCTCTCTGTTTACCGATCGATCTACGTTCCCACCCTCACCTATGGTCATGAGTTATGGGTCATGACCGAAAGAACGAGATCGCGGATACAAGCGGCGGAAATGCGTTTCCTCCGTAGGGTGGCTGGACTTACCCTAAGAGATAGGGTGAGGAGCTCGGCCATCAGGGAGGAGCTCAGAGTAGAGCCGCTGCTCCTTCACATTGAGAGAAGCCAGTTAAGGTGGCTCGGGCATCTTGTCCGGATGCCTCCCGGGCGCCTCCCTGGTGAGGTGTTTCGGGCATGCCCAGTCGGTAGAAGGCCCCGAGGAAGACCTAGGACACGCTGGAGGGACTATGTCTCAGAGCTGGCCTGGGAACGCCTTGGTGTCCTCCCGGTAGAGCTGGAAGAGGTCGCTGGGGACCGGGAAGTCTGGACTTCTCTACTGAAACTGCTGCCCCCGCGACCCGGACCCGGATAAGCGGAGGAAAATGGAATGGAATCGCAGATGCATCAAGCGTAAACCAAGCTTTAATCTTGCTTGAGCATTCGCGTTCAACGTAGGCCAGAAAAACCCGGGATAAAACTGTCAAACACGCGGATCGACATGCGTTCTGTCAGCGGCATAATGAAAACCAGATGTCCCGAATCTTAACTAGAAACTGTTTGATTGTGTGACTCACCGCGACAAAGCTTGCCTCTTTAGAACTCCGCAACACAAACATCCACTCGAGCTCCGAGACATCCACTCTGCGGCCCCTCCGGGATTGGCTGGTAAAGGTGAAGGGGGACCCTTGTGATCATCGGTGCTGTTTCCAGTCCGGTGCAGCCACCTGTGACGAGCAGATGGGAAAGCTGTCAGGGAGGCCCGTCAAAAGTGATAGACAAGACGTGGGCATTAAAAGCAGATGATTGGAGTGAAATGTGAAACATCCCGTAATGGAATATGATCAGCATCAAACCTCGTTAAAGGGCAAAAAAATAGTCCACTCTTGAGATAGTATTTTCAGCGTCAACCAGAAAGTGTGTCAAGCGAAGCAGATGTGAGTCCAAAGCAGCTATGTGGATGTGGTTTTTCAAGAGGCCCCTCCTCTGGTCCCTTAGGCTCTCTCTCTCTCTCCTTCTTTCTCTCACTCTCGCTCCACAGCAGCCTCGGAAACACACGGCGATGGGGAGACGAGGCACTCCATCCTCATCTGGTTGTCCAAATGAAAATTTCATCGTGCCCGCTTCGGTTAACTGTTCCGACCGGGCACGTTCAAAAGAAGACAGCCGAAACACACACACACACAGAAAGAGAGAGCGAGAGAAAGACTGCCAAGCAGACAGAAAATCTTGGCTGCTAATAAAAGAACTTCCATGATGAACATCAGAGGCGGATGTGGCTCCAACCTGAAGCCAGCTCGGGGGGAAACTAAACATTAGGGGAATGCTTTGTCGTCTGCTGTGGGGTTAAGTGACACCACACGTAAGATTGTTGAGTAGTAAAGTCATGGAGGGTCTGATCCGTACAGCCCGGTGTCCCTTCCACTTCGAGGAGGCCCGGTGAAAAGGCAGCATGCAGACTGCAGGGCAGATGAATAATGCATAAGCGCTAATGCAGCTAGCTTGGCCTCCCACCGCCCCACGTTCTTTTACACCATTGCCAGGGCAGAAAAAGAAGGGGGGGGGCACCACTGGAAAGACATGTGGGGGTGAAACGGGGGGGAATGGGAGGCGACTTTAAAAAAGGGGGCTGAGAAAAGGGGAAGCAAAGAAAAGAGAGAAAGGACAGGATATTGGAGGGGCTGCGAGGGGGTGGGCGGGTTTAAGGAGGGTGAAGAGGGCAGCACGCTGAAGTAGATGAATGCAAAGAACAAAAGTCGCTACAGTGCTTCGCGAGGGAGTTTGTTCATAAGGAGGAGTGGAGAATGTTGATGAGGGCGGCATTCCTCAGGGCAAATACGGCCAGATGGCATGACGCTATGTATTGTCTTCTTGTTGAACACAAACATATACCTGGGTTGTTGTTTCCCTCGCCGTGTTTTACCAGCTACTGTTTGTGGGCCGATTTTCCAAATGTCTCAGTTAATAATGCAAATGTGGTGAGGCGTGGAATCTAATGCTGCATTCCAAACAACTGGGAAGGAATGCAAAATATAAAAGAATCATCTGGGTCTAGTTCTGTGTGGATTGACCGCCATATGCTATCCGCATAAATGTCTTTTATGATCATAATATTTGTGGTAAAGGCTGAAAATGGTACTTTTTCATGTTTTTTTGTTTACGTTTGACTGGGAAGGACTAAGACTAGGATATTTTGTACTTCCCTCAAAAGCAGCAAGCAAAGAGGTACAATTTTGTGGCGATCCAAATCAGGATTGTTTGGCCTTGGTGGGGGTCAACGCGCTCCTGAATAGGTATGGGCGGGTATGAGATGCTGACAGTAATGGCAAAAAAATATCACTGTGTGTTATAATTACAGCTCTAAAATGTTATTTTGAAATATCTTTATTGAAAAGAGAAAAAAGTAACACAATAAAAGCGGAACATAGACGAGTTTTAGAACCCTCCAATTTCTCTAAAGGGAATTTTTACATGTTAATTTGGCCTGTCTGTATTCCACTGTTTTTTCTTGCCATTTTTGTATCAACAAACGACTTTCTCTAGTGCAGTACCGTCCAACTAATGCTGACAGGGATATAGTACCACAATGTGTTCAGAACACTGCTCTTATGCAGACAGAGGCGGTAGAAAATACTCCAGAACTTGGAACACCTGTAGGACTGCCAAGGCTTGACCCACCTCCATTTCTGCACAACAGCTTTGAATTGTTGACCCATTTTATGGTCCCTGAAACAGGCTTTTTTGTAAAAATCTGAAAATATACTGTTTTTTTTTTTAACTTCCGCCACTTCACCACTTAACATTGTACTGTTTCAAGCTATTCTTTGGACCTGAACGACTTGAATTTTGATAAATAACCAGGAAAATTGGTAGTGTCAATATTTAAAAGAAATAATCAAAAATAACTCTGCAACTAACGTTACAACACAATAAATACCTACAAATTACAGTTTGAAATTATTGATTCCCTTTCCAGTTCCACATGTAGTTCCTTTTGCTCTTCATTTAGCGTTTGAGGTTATGAAGTTGCAGTCTCAATCCCTCCCTTGCAACGTCTGCGTCTCGTTGCTTCGAGACAATCCCCCACTCTTTCCCACACAACGTCTCCCATTCTCTGATAAAACAGCCTGTTGTTCAATCCTGCGGTTTGCTGGGACGCACACACGCACATCATAGACACGCTCCGCTGTTTGCAGCCCGAACTAACTTGGCAGCACACACCCCCGTTACCGACACATCACACGCATGAACGACTCTAACTCTATCTGAACTGCAGCTTTATTTTGGAAGGGCAGCTATTGACATCTTGTCCTCAATCTGTCCCCCTCCACACACACACGCACACACGCACACACACACACACACACAAACAAGCTCCCCTGCAGCTAAACACAGCACCGGCACGGGACGGTTCAGCACAGCATTTTGATTCAGGCGTCAAAGTTGCAAGCACTCTTTGAATTCCGCACGCCACACACTTAGCTGTAAAAATATTCACTTCGGATGGCTGAAAGCGAGCAAGGCCTGAATGGGAAGGAACGTGACGCAGTCAGAGAGTTTTCTTTCACATGAGTGGTGCTCATTGAAGTTTTCGCCTGACCGACTTCCTGTTACTGTAGGACAGGGGTGTCCAAACTTTTTCCAAGGAGGGCCACATATTGAAAAATGAAAGGATGCAAGGGACACCTTGACTTTCAGAAGTTAGATACTGAATATGTTTCAAGAAAAACTGCATCTCAACTTTGTGGTATACAGTACAGTAGTCTATTAATAGTATAAACTTTGCTGTTTTTTGTTACTATGCAAATATTTGAACTTTCTTCTTAAAAAAATCTTTCTAAATTTTATTTTTGCATATTAACTTTAATTCATTATATAACTTTTCTCCCAACCTAATTTTATTCTATTTGGTTCTTATCATAAAATGATAAGAACCAAATAGAATAAAATTACTTTACTTTATTCAATGAAAATTACAGCAATTTTTTTCCTTTTTTAATTATTTTTACTATAAATTCAATTTCTTTCTTCACGTAAACGTTCTTGTCATAATAATGACTTTACTCCAACAAAATTTCGACTTTATTTTTATTTTTTGTAACATTAGAAGCTTTTTCCGTAACCTAATTTTCCAAAAATACCAATATTATTTGTTATTTTGTTTCCCATAATATATAATATAATATATAATAATAAAGTTTTTCCTCATAATATTATGATGTTAGGTTTTTTTCTTGTTGGAATACAATATTTATACTTAATTCTTAAATTACTGCTGATTTTTCAATTTTTTACGTTTTTTTTTAGCTGTCCTGTTAAATTATATTTTAAGGATGTGCATCAGGCCTATGGAAAAACAAGACGCAGGCCGCAAGTAGCCCACGGACCGCACTTTGGACACCAAGGCTGTAGAAGGATGACATTGTACATGTACAGTACGCGTCAGTAACCGGGTATAACTCTCACAGCACAAGTGTTGTAAGATGGAGTATTAGGGCCACATAAAAAAAAAATCCTGAGATTTCAAGATTAAAAAAGTGGTAATTTTAAAATTTACGACTATTAAGTTTAATAGGTTTAATTAATAGGTATGCTCTAACTACCAAAATATTGCACATTTTAACATTGAATTTTATATCGTGAACATTTTTAATTAATTAATTTAAAATTAATTAACTGAATGTATAACAGGCCGCACGATGGCTGACTGGGTAGCATGTTGGCCTCACAGTCAGGAGGTTCAGGGTACGAATCCTCGTTGGACATCTCTGTGTGGAGTTTGCATGTTCTCCCTGTGCGTGTGTGGGTTTTCTCCAGGTAATCCGGTTTCCTCCCACATTCCAAAAACATGCATGTTAGGTTAAATGGCGACTCTAAATTGTCCATTAGAGTGTGAATGTGAGTGTAAATGGTTGTTTGTCTGCCCAGCGATTGACTGGCGACCAGTCCAGGGTGTACCCCGCCTCCCGTCCAAAGTCAGCTGGGATAGGCTCCAGCATACCCGCGACCCTAATGAGGATAAGCGGTATAAAAAATGAATGGATGGAAGGATGAATGTGTAATCAATTCATCACTATAAACGAGTATCGACTGTACTTTCCTTCTTGCAAAAGCTAGGGGAAGTGCACTGTATAAGCTTGCATCTCTTTCAGTCATCTACTATATAAATATACTGCATATATTTATGCAGTACCGTATATATACTGTATAAATACTGTATTCTGTTGGGTGACCCTGAAACCAATGAAAACCTTTTCTTTTGAAACATGTCAGCGGCACGTTTGTGGCGTTGAGAGAGCCTCTTAATGGTCACCAAAAGCTTTTCTGTGACATTTTGATGACATCATCCACCCTCTGGGACGTCCTGCACCCACTGTGATACTTAGCACATACATGATGATGTTATTTTATCACAGTCTTTTGGGTGTCGTACGGAATCACTTGCCATGTAAACGATACAACTCTTAACAGTTTATCCTCATTGTGCAGTCATCACTGAGCGTAAGCAAGGTTGAAAACCTGTACGACCTTTGACCCCCATCTACTTGCACCATCTTTGACTCGGTGCCATGACAAGCCACAGAGTTCTTGTCCTCTAACAACCTTCTAAACTCTTCCAGCAGATCAGTTGAGCACTGGGACATTCAGACATCCACTACCTCGGCCATCTTGCATCGGATACCAGCAGGAATCAACACAGTCCTAGTTTTTCCTTCAAATCCTTCCAATTATGAACAAATAGTCTTCCAACCATACATACACACTTTTCAGCAAAATGTTAAGACCAGTTGAAAAATTGCATGAATTCACATTTTTCACTGTTGGATCTTAAGGAGGTTCTAAGTAGAGACTCAAAATGTAAAAAGTGAAATAGGCTGTTCTTCAGATGATCAAAAGACCGCAGCTTTTAAAAGCCAAAAATATGACAAAAATGTAGATTCAATTTAATTTTCTGTCTTCATACTGTCATGATCTCTTAATGGCAAAGGCCATCTAGAAATCCTGGGAGTTATGGAACAAAAATGTCAAGTGGTAAACCAAAAAAATTTCACCAGCCGTTAACCAAATTATCCAATAAGCTGTCAAGACAAGGGACCAATATTGTCCCAAATAAAGGCTGGGCCTGGTGCTGAGTGCAGTCCAATAACCATCAGACGGCATCAGCAAGGGAAGGGTTTTAAGAACAATGTCTCCTTCATTTGCCAGTTTGGAATTTGCAGGGCAGCACCCAACATGGGACATTGAAAAGTGGAGGAAAGTTTTTTTCCCTTACATCACTTACATTAATCACGCCCAAACCCATTGCTGACGTGATCAACAAGAAAGGTGCAGTTGCTCATTACCGAGTCCCTTTTCCAACATTTTATTTCTATTTTAGGGGTGTTTCAGGTTTTTCTTCAACTTTTGATCAGCTGATGAACAGCCTATTTCACCCTAATGGTTGTTTGCAAGAAATTTCTTGCTCAGTTATTTTCTGTGTCACTCCCATTTTGTGTTTTTGCATTTTGAAGCCCTACTTAGAACCTCCTTAAGATCCAACAGTGCAAAATGTCAATTCTTGCCATTTTTTCAACTGGTCTTAAAATGCTGATCAGGAGAGTATTAAAGAAATAAAGGGTATCCACCGTGGCATCCTCCCACTAGTTATTGGATATTGCAAAATTTTTAAGCTCGATGAAGACCTCGTATCGCCACACAGTTTGGAGTTTTTATCATAATTACACCCTCTGTGGTCCAAGAGTGTTTAGCTGAACAACAAACAAAACACAACCAACCCCTTTCCTTTGCAGCCGGTTTTGAACCTGTAACCGTCTAGTCCACAAGACCAAGTTCTTGTGATTGCCCCCCACACCACCTCAAGGACAGGAAACTTGTAATCCCATGTGGGACTGCGGCTGGTGTTGCAGACACAAGATCACATCTGCTGTTTTCCATTAGCCTGATGAAGTCTGGACTCGCCGCGCGCGCCACTCATTTCATTTCCCCTTTCATCAGCGACTTGGCGGGGCTCGCTCTCCCTGTCGCACTATGAAATGATGAACCTTTTGAAGATTAATAGCACTCTGTGTTGTGTTACGCGCCGCTATTGATGGTTGCGATTGTTCCAGATGGGAGAGGAACATCTTGATGTCTGTGAGGAAGGCCTCAGCGGATGTGAGAGGTTGATAGATGTTGTCTTTCTCTGCCTGAGACTCACTTCCAATAACTGCATATCAAAGGTGGTGTCTTAACATGAGAAAGCATTAATCTTGTGAGTTTTTGAATAAACAAACAAACACTTCATGGCGGGGATGTCCAAAGTGCGGCCTGGAAGCAAATCACGGTTGCAGGGACTAAAAATAGAATTTAATAAAAGAAATATAAAGGGAAAAAATGGTAAATCAGCAGTAATTTCACAAGAATTTAGTCAAAAAAAGGCAGGAGAAAAAAGTTGTATTCTAACAAGAAAAGGTGAAAATAATAATAGAAAGATAATAGTTTTATCTGCATATGGTTGTTTTGTAGTAATATGAGAAACAAAAACAACAAATAAAATGGTAATTCATGTCACATGAATAAAGTCAAAATATTATGGGAATATAGTCATAATCAAAGTACAAAGAAAAAAATAATCTAATTTTACCAGCATTTATTTGAAATATATATATAAAAAAACATTATAATATTATGAAAAATACACAAAACAAAACAAAGTTGTAACTTTTAAAATATAGTGATGGTAATACAAAAATAAATTTAGGAGCATTATTTAAGAAGCTCCTTCCTAAGTCACCACCTTATCGTGGTGGAGGAGTTTGCGTGTCCTAATGATGGTAGGAGCTAAGTTGTCGGGGGCTGTCATGCCCCTGGTATGGTCACTCATGACAAACAGGTCCTAGGGGAGGGACCAGACAAAGAGTGGCTCAATAGACTCCAATGATGCACAATAACAATGGACTTCGTTTTTCCTTGCCCGGATGCGGGCCACCGGGGACCCTCTCTGGAGCCAGGCCTGGAGGTGGGGCACGATGGCGAGCGTCTGGTGGCCGGGCCTGCACCCATGGGGCCAGGTCGGGCACAGCCCGAAAAGGTAACGTGGGTCCACCCTCCCATGACCATGTCCACCCACCACTCGTGGGAGGGCCCAAAGGGGTCGGGTGCAAAGAGAGATGGGTGGCAGTTCGTTCCCTGTATGACTAGTGTCAGAGTTTGGTCCGCATTGCCGGCAATAAGTCGGGCCCGTTTCCAGTGCGGGTTGGACTCCGCCAGGGCTGCCTTTTGTCACCGATTCTGTTCACTACTTTCATGGACAGAATTTTTAGGCGCAGCCAGGGCGTTGAAGGGTTTTGGTTTGGTGGCCTCAGGATTCGATCTCTGCTTTTTGCAAATGATGAGATCCTGCTGGCTTCATCAAGCCAAGACCTTCAACTCTCACTGGATCGGTTCGCAGCTGAGTGTGAAGCGGCTGGGATGAGAATCAGCACCTCCAAGTCCGAGTCCATGGTTCTTGCCTGGAAAACGGTGGAGTGCCATCTCCGGGTCAGGGATGAAGTCCTGCCTCAAGTGGACGAGTTTAAGTACCTCGGGGTCTTGTCACGAACGATGGAAGGATGTAACGCGAGATGAACAGCGGATTGGTGCAGCGTCTGCAGTGATGCGGACTCTGCACCGATTTGTCGTGGTGAAGAGAGAGCTGAGCCAAAAGGCAAAGCTCTCAATTTTCTCCCCAGGGTGGCTGGGCTCTCCCTTAGAGATAGGGTGAGAAGCATTGTCATCCGGGAGAGACTCGGAGTAGAACCGCTGCTCCTCCGCATTAAGAGGAGCCAGATGAGGTGGCTCGGGCATCTGGTTAGGATGCCTCTCGAACGCCTTCCTGGGGGGGTGTTCAGGGCAGGTCCAACCGGTAGGCCTCTAGGAAGACCCAGGACACGTTAAAGAGACTATGTCTTTCAGCTGGCCTAGGAACGCCTTGGCATCCGCCTCTGACAGGTCATCCAATCATTATGCAGAAGCCGAGCATCCACACCAGCCCACTTCCCCGTAGTCCCACAGAGAGGCTTAGCTTAGTTCAATGGGCGGGACAAACCCCATGAATAGATGATAGATAATTGATTAGTAGCTGATTCTGTGCAAAAGATGAAGGTATTCCAGTGCATATTTAGTCAATGAAATGTACACACAGTACATATTTCACCACTTTTTCTGACACATTTTAGGGGAAGCTGGGCTTCCCTTGCAGTCTTAGAGCAATCGCCACTGGTATGTTGGTAAAAAAGTGTAAAAGGAAAAAAATGGAATTCTAATAAATGAAAATGGAATTTGGCCCTGGGATTGACTGGCGACCAGTCCAGGGTGTACCCCGCCTCTCGCCCAGAGTCTGCTGGGATAAGCTCCAGCATCCCTGCGACCCTAATGAGGATAAGCAGTATAGAAAATGAATGAATTAATTAATGAAAATGGAATTTGGGGGAAAATAAAACACATCTAATAGGACCCCAAAGCTGAGATGCAGTTTTTTTCTTGAAAAATATATAACGTCAAAGTTTTGCATCCTTTTATTTTCAGTATGTCTCCCTTGTTGGAAAAAGTTTGCATAATAGGGAGTTCCTATAACAGGGGTTTCAAACTCGGAGGGCCGAGACCCTGTAGGTTTTCTTTCCAGCCGGTCACGAAAGCAGGTGATTTAAATGATCAACACCTCCTTCAATTTGACGGAAGGAGCTCATCAATTAAAATCACCTGCTGGAGAAACTGGTTGAGGGGAAAACGGGCAGTGACTCAGTCCTCCATGGCACGAGTTTGAGACCGCTCTCCTATAAGGTGATATCATTTTCAGACTCGTATCTTTTTCCCTCTCATTCCATTGTGTGTATGTTCCTCAATAGAGTTGGCCTACATTGTGGCACCGCTGCCAGTCAACTGTGCCATCACCATGGAGCTGTCACATCAATGAGGTCACGTCTCGCTTTTCCCCTGCAACACAGCAAACTGGTACAGTCTGAAAAACAAAAGGTCTATCCCCACTCCTGCCTGATAGATTTATTCTAGTTAACAATTATAGTTTGACATGCTGAAAACAATTCCAAACTTTACTTTTACATTCATTAAAGACGCGACACAATGTGTCAGCAAGGTCAATCACCACCACCTTCCTGTTTTGACATGAGTTGTCAAAAAGTTGTCTGCGTTTTGACAATGTTGGTGAGAAACACAATTAAAAATCATAAAATAACTGATGATATGAGAACCGCTGATGACATCATAGACCTGCGACGCAAGCTAATGGGACGCCTAAAAGAAAGGGTGTTTTCGGAATTTAAATATATTTTAAGAATACAGATGGATTCATATTGTGTTTTAATAAAACAACAAGACACGAGCAAACCGAGGCAAAGTTGCGGTGTAGAATTGTTCACGTTAACCAAAAAACACGCTAACCGGGGTGGACACTGACCGAGCTTACGCTGTGCTGGGGAAACTACACCCATACAAAGATAATGGTCATTTTGGTCCGTTCAACCAGGGAAAAACACTGATGTTGGAGCTGAGAGAGGGCCTGGCTCTTAACCTCTGTGTTGTTTCATCCCAAAAGTGTTAAATGGGGTCGAGGTCCTCTGCATTGTGTCGTGCTGGGGCACATGCCATGCTGGGACCTTCCCAGAACAGATGAGTAAAGAGGCAGCTAAAATGCACCTTTTTTCCATGTTGCAGTTCTGTATAAATGACACCAAGCGACCCTGCAATGTATGTAAATGTAGTATCAGTGCGGTAACAACGGCGGTTTGTGTTGTCATGTGAGGGACAAGCATCTTATACGTCACATTAGACGTTGGCCCAGACATAGTCATGTACTTAATATGATGGCTAATGCATGAAAGGCGCATGAAGATGAATGCTGCATCTCCTGTCATGGCTATTTTGCGGTACATCTCTGTTAAAAGACGTTATTGATTGAAGATATGTAGCTCAAGGCATTTGTCCATATGGTTTTTGAGCATCTACTGACTTCGACGGGGAAGCGTAGAGCGGGTTGTTCCACTGCACGAAACTGGATAGTCATTGGATAAATGCTGGCCTTTGTCTCGCCCATTGGGCACTCAGTATCTCTGGGAGTCTATGAGGCAAAAGGCTGGCCCGGACACTCGGATTCTGCGTGATTATTGGATGAGCCGTCTGAGGCGGAATCCCTTTTTGATTGACAGTGAAACGGGCAATCTTCAAGTATAAACCTCCACCCGAGCATTTTACAAGTTTTTCTTTCCGTTGTTTTGAAATGAGCGGGACTTTATCTTTGTGGAATGAACATTCATTCATTTTCTTTGCCGCTTATCCTCATTAGGTTTGCGGGTATACTGGAGCCTATCCCAGCTGGCTTTGGGCGAGAGGCGGGGTACACCCTGGACTGGTCGCCAGTCCATCGCTGGACACATTTAGACAGACAATAATTCACACTCACATTCATACCGATGGACACTTTAGAGTCAGCAATTAAGCTAGCATGCATGTTTCTGGAATGTGGGAGGAAACCGGAGTACCCGGAGAAAACCCACACACGCACAAGGAGAACATGCAAAATCCACAAAGAGATGACCAACGGTGATTTAAACCCACAACCTCCTGACTGTGAGGCCAATGTGCTACCCACTTGACCACCGAGCGGCCGTGGAATGAACATATAAATAAATAAATAAATTTCCAATGAAGGCCGGAAAATAAATGAGCTTCCCAACCTTGAATGACCAGCAGCCGCTACTGCCAGCCACCCAATCACCAATATCGATTAGTCAGTAACCTACGGGGACCAGTAATTGCAACCATCCATCCATTTTCTTCATCTTATCCGAGGTCGGGTCGCAGGCCGTAATTGCACCGTAACATTGAAATGACTGGCATGGGTTGACTTGATGATCACCGGGAACGGGAACGCCATCCAGCAACTGCCCAGGAGGCATGCAGAGGACGGGAAGAGCATATCAGGCAGAAAGTGGGACAGCGGCGTGTGGTCGGCGGGACAGTCAGAGGCTAATGCGGGAAGACGTCAAGACTTTCCTGATGTGCGCGTTCTGCCCGTTGCGTTTCTCCTCTGGCAGCGTGACCTCAAAGCATGCAATTCCCATCACAAGAGATAACGTGCACATCCCTGAGTCGCCGCACTGTGCTAGCAGCACCAACACAACACGGAAAAAGTGAGACGCTGCTGCCGCTGCAACACGCATGGTGTGTGTGAGGTCACGGCTGAGCTGTGGCCTATCCGTACAAACTATTATGGGATGTGTGAGATAAGTACAATCTCCACACAAAGATGCTCCAAAGGACACCCGACCCGGCTCCAGCCTGTGAAGCAGACATACTAACCACTACTCCACTGCATTAAAACCAGAGCTCCACCAAACACCAAAAGGCATCGTTCCGGTCTAGTTGTGTTGTCATGCACGGCAGGGCATGGCCTGGCACAGAAGAAGAAGAAGGATGCTGCCCTGAGGACATGAACACGGGGAGTGAAGAAGGAAGACTGTCCCAAGGGGGGTGCAAGTCGCCTACGCCCATTCATAATATGAGTCTTACAAGCCCCGGATCATCATGAATAAATCGGCTGAGCTGTAATCTGCTTGAGAAGGCATCATCACGGCACACTACGTGGAATCAAAACGCCTGAATGAAAACAGAAAATGCGCTCACATGTGAGGACGCATCCACGCATGAACAAATAGTCCTGCCACGGCGGAGGCTAAACAAAGAGAAGCATAAAAGGTCCGCCTTTTGTTGCGTCCATAGATAATCTTAATCGGATTTTAAATCCCCACCGCCTCGCTCCAGCGGGAACGCGGGTGTAGTCCGTGGGGCGGCGTGGACGCGAGCGTCATCGATTCATTCGTCCGAGAAATCTCAAGCCTGCAACGGACGCAAGGTGCGAGCAAGCGACGCGGCTCCGTGCGTGGACATTGTCCGCGTCGGGCAAATCTACGCGTCCACTCACCTCGTGGGTCGGAGAGGAGGCACACGCACGCACCGTGGAGTCTGTGGAGGATCGGAAGGGGAAACAGAGATCGTCCCCCCCCCTCTCCGACTACCCCACCCCAGGCCGGATGAGGATGATGATGTAGAGGTGGGGGGTGTCTATGTGCTGGATGCTGCCATCATTCCCGGGACCGCTTCTCTCTGTAATCCTCTACCCTGGGCTCAGAGAATGGACCCGCCCACCCCGTCTGCCCACTGGACCCCCGCCCCTCCCCTTGCAAGGTCAGACAGTAACATCATCATCGAAATGGCAGCACGTCACACAAAGCACATTTCCCCAGAACAACTGTTGGTTTGTTCATGCGCCACTTTTCCAGTCGTCTATCTTGTGCATCTAATGCCAGTAAAATGCCGGAGTATCGGAAAACAGAGCAGCATATTGAATACATACAGAATTAATAATACCTTCATCAGATATGAGTTCGGAATACATAACATAAACATTGTCAAACGGATAACACAGAATATCTCACAGAGGACATAATTTTCCTCCAGAGCCTCCTAGCGTGGTGATGTTGCTATAACCAGAAATCCAAATCATTGTTCTGTATATTTCTCTAACCTCTTCACGTGTGTAGAATTTTGCGATTCGCACGTGGACACGGCCTTGCCTATGTATCGTCGTGTTTGTTTAATTTTAATATAGTGACGTGTCGGTCGCGAACGAATCGGCTCTTTGAAATGGACGACAGGAGCCAGTTAGCGTCGTTGGGAGCCGATTAGAGAGAGCCGATTCGTTTTTCTCTCGCTTTTTTCTGCTAAATTGAGAAGCAATAGGGGCGGAGTTAAACACAGCACACGGCTCTTCTGTGAAGACACAACTGTTACTTGGATGCTGCTTTTTGTTTTGTACATTTGTTTTGTCGATGTTGTGTTGTTTGATTGTTGATATAAAATTGCAGGCAAAGATTTGACAATTTCTATCGAGACATTATTATATTTTTGTATTGAATAATAAACAGATGAAATCATGTATTTTTATACATCAGTAATTGTTTTTACACAATACACATGATTTGGCAATAAATTAAGAGAACACAAAATCTGCTTTGATCTGATCTTTTTAGTGAACGGAAACAAAAAACGGCTCTCTAAAAAAGACCAGGAATTTCCTTCCCTGCCGTAGCAGCGTACGAACCTTTTGTCCCCCCGAGGTCGCCGTAGTCGAGCCCGATTACTTCCGGTGTAACATCCGGGTCATATTCCTTCCATGCTGTAGAAACGAACCTGCTACCTCACGTCGGTCGAAAAAACACAACAAAAGTGGTTTGAATCCACGAATATCATGTTCAAATTGGAAGGACTCGGTCCCAAGATGGACCCAGAGGAGATGAAGAAGAAAATGCGACAAGATGTCATCTCGTCTTTACGAAACTTCCTTATATACGTCGCCCTCCTCCGAGCCAGTGAGTACAGAGGACATTAGCGTGCAGTGGAACACAATTGTGCAGAAAATGCATTCAAACTGCCGTTAGATATTTGTATGAAAGGTACAGTAAGACAGCACATAATATATATATTTTAAAACTTTAAAAATGCTACATATACCAAATGATCTGCAGCGTTAAGCGAAGGAGATGTATAATATTGATGATATACTAATAATCAATATTCCTATACTCACAGCTCCATATGTCCTGAAGAAGCTGGACAGCATATGAGAAGAACGTCTTCCTTCCTACCATCCTGAGGATCTCCCCTGTGTCAAAAGGCGGCGTGGACCACAACCACCACCACCACCATCATCATCTGTAGACCGCTGGACACTTCCCAGCAGAGAGTGACCAACATCTGTCCATCTTTACTATTTCCCTAACATGCACTTATGTCGTGTACCTCATTAGCCCGCTTAAGTTGTGTTTAACAGAAAGTATGAACGGTCATTATGGAAGCTATTGAATGGAAAACAGTTTGTAGGATTAAAATGATGTTACATTTATCAGGTGTGAGTTTTGTTCTGTGATTCAGTTATTTTTAATTGTAAACCGTACAAATATTGTGTTATGCATTTCATTTCCATTTTTTTTCTGTAAATGGGAATAAGAGGGTGATCCAACTGATTAAAACCTGTAAGGCAACTAGAAGCATACCATTTTGGAACGTAACATGAAGTAAACATGCACAATGAAACGTTTTAATTATAACAATGCCTAACGGTCAATACACAAACAAGCGTGATGTAGTACAGCTCTGCATCATACTTGTTCATTACTGTCATAAATGTATAACAATTGATTGTGAATGTGTTAACATTGTATTTTTTCCAAGTTGTAAGTACGAAGTACATGTAAAAATATGACATTATCCAGGATTTATGTAAAATAAACTATGAACCTTCGTCGCAGTTTCATTAGATGACCGCTTGGGGGCGATGCTGCGCCGGAGTGCCGGTTTACACTAATGGACGCGCTCACACAGACAATGAATCCTCCCTCAGAAATCGTTCAGCGTTGACAATAATGAACGCATAACTGCGCAGACAACGCGATCTCCGTCTTTAACGGTGTCCTTCCCAGTGATTGGGTTTCCGAGCTCCCCAACCATCACCGTGAGCTACGATTGCAGACAATGGACGTTGACGTTAAGATGACGTGAACGAAAAAGGTCAGACTGGAGCTCCGCTTTAACACTTCTGCACCATTTTTGTCTTACAACGGACCTCCTGTGAGCTTTTATATTGCCGGTAGCGTTCTTGTAGATGCTAGCATACTATGGACTTTCCAGGTCACTTCCAGCACATTTTCCAGCAGCTGAACCTCCAGCGGCTCCATGCTCAACTGTGCGACTGTGTGGTGGAAGTGGGAGGCCACCAGTTCCACGCTCACCGCTCCATCCTAGCAGCCTGCAGCTCCCACTTCAAGGCTCTTCTCAGCTCCGGCAATGACGCTGGTGCACACAGGGTGCTTGATAAAGGTGTAGGTACCAGTGTGATTGGGCTCGACCCAGAGGTGGTGACCCCCGAGGCCTTCTCCACCCTGCTAGACATGGTCTACACATCCAACTTGGCACTCACGGCTTCCAATGTGATGGATGTGCTGCTGGCCGCCTCGCATCTGCACCTCAATGCCGTGGTGAAAGCCTGCAAGCTGCACCTGTCCAGGAAAAACTTCCCGTCCGCTGCGCCTAAAGGCTGGAGGTCAGCGCCGCAGCAACAACACAAGCTCACATCTGTGAAGGAACTTGATGAGGGCGGCGTAGAGGTAAGCCAGTCTGGTGAAGAGTCTTTAGACAACAAGAGAAAGCCTCAAGAGGACAGGTTGGGTGACAGGAAGAGGACTTGCAGAATGCCGGGAAATAAAGAATGTTCTCCCACTGTGGAGCAGGGAGAAGAGGCTAACATCTGGGAGGGCCGACAAGATGACGCGGAGGAGAAATACGGGGCAACCATGTTCGAGTTGGAGGAGGTCCAGCTGCCGAGCCAGTCGGACAGCAGCGTGCGTGGAGCAGTGAACGTGAAGGTGGCAGATGAAGATGAAGAAGAACCCAAGATGGAGACAGTGGAGATAAAACAAGAAACTATGACCACCTCATCTCCTGACATTTCACCATCATCCCTTTTACAACATTCATGTGGGGATTTACACATTGATAAGATAAGCAGTCCAGATGATGGCGACACCAGTTGTTTACAAGCACAACTCTGCTCAGATCTTCCTGGAAACGACGACCAGGATGAGGGCATAGACAGCCTGTCTGAACTGGCCCTCTCCTGCTTCCTAAACCCCGCTAATGAGAGCGAGACCGCAGCTGAGGATGAGGAGAGTTTTGCAAGCCTCACAGCAGCTGCCACTCTCGCCGCTGCCGCCAGTGATGCTGCTGCAGGTGGAGCACACCAACAGTGTCCGAACGCTGCTTCTGCTCAAGCCTCCGACGCAGCTCTCCTTTTCCCGGTAACGTCTGTCCCTCTGCAACCGCTACTCCCAACACAGACTCCAGCTTTTAGTGACACACTCATCCTCCGCCCCGCACACAACTCCTTAACAGGGTTCCTTAGCCTGGAGCCCTCCAAGGCCCCGAAAGGACGCGCAGGATCGATCGGCACGGCTTTCCGCCGCATCGCCCCAAAAGTTGTTCCTGGATCAGAAGAGGATCCCCCAGGAGCCTCTGCCCCGGCCGGAGATGACAGAGCGCCTTTGACTAGAGCGTCGGAGGACGTGCTGTCCAAGTGCAAGAAGGCGGCGGCCGAACACAACGTGCTCCTGGTAGAAGGGGAGAAGAAGTACGCCTGCAAAATCTGCTCCAAGACATTCATGAACCTGACGGATTGTAAAAAACACATCCGCGTCCACACGGGAGAAAAGCCTTATCCTTGTCCCAAGTGTGGGAAACGCTTCAGCCAGTCGTCCCATTTGTACAAGCACTCCAAGAATTCCTCCTGCGTGAACTGGAAAGATGACACGGCGCACTGACTCCATAGAAAGATACTTTCTTTTTTTAAATATGACATTTATGAACTACCCTGAGAAAACTGATTACTGTACATAGATATCAATCATTGTGTTTTAATTAATCCAGCATCCCTACCAGTTGAATTTTATTACAGTATTTCCTTTTCAATGGACATTACTTTCAACTGAAATGTTATAACAGTAAGTGCTAGCAAGCACAGCGGGTGGTAGTAACAAGGTCACAGGCTGCATGAGCGCTGCCAGCAACGGGGAGCTGCGGTTCACAAGTCACACATGAATTCCAACATGTAACATCTCCATCAGTCATCATATAGGAGTGGAAGTAACAAACTGGGCAGCTCTGGTTGATTTCATGCCCAAGAGGATTAAGGCAGCGCTTGATAACAGTACTCACACATTGGACACAATTTGTTTCACTGTGAAGTATCGCTTGTTTTGCCAGCTATTTCGACAATAACGACTGTGTGTTGTTGACTCTAAACCACTTTCAGAGCTGTACGCTGACTATTCTAAGTTACACTCAAGTTTCATGCCAATGGTATTGTCCCTTGAGAAGATGTCAAAATGGCTGCTGAAATGTGAGAGGTGTATATGAACTGTACATGAAATTCAAGTTTTCCACTTTTAATGACGACATTTAGTAAAGAGTGCATTGCAAGTATGAGGAAATTGCAATGAGTTCAAGAACCTTTGACTGTTCTTCTTGTGCAGGCCAACGTTTCATTTACTGTAGTAGGCAAGAGTGGATGAGGTTTATGCAACAGATGGCTTTGCTGAGAATAATGTAGGAAGTGTTTTGTTTGTGACAGACTCGAGTGCGGCGTAAATGAAAAGATAAAAAATGATTCCCAGCATGTGCAATGGAATTTCTCTTCATTCCCGTCACTGGGTGGGGGGGTATTTGTCTCATGTGCAAGTCATGTAATCCACACATTCGATGTTTGTTTATAAATATGTTAATAACTATTAATAGGCAGATTCCAAGGCAAAATATAATGTCTTGGTGGAAATGACATAACCATCACAACAAGGGGACACATTTTACTCAACATATTCACAGAAAAGTATTTTCAAGTCAGACTATATGGGCAGTCAAGTCACGGGTCATTGATGTCTTTGATGATATTGTCAAGTCAAGTCCAAAGTCATCAAGTCCAAGTCGCGTGACTCGAGTCCACAAGTCTGCCCATTAGCGACTGTCTGTGGCATACTGTTATCTACTGTGCCCCCAGGTAGAACCGGAACAGCGAGGCCACAACCTCTATTCTAGAGTACAAGTTCACTGGGCATTTTGGTGCCCTGTAAACCCCCCAGCAGGTTTCGGGCTGCCAAGGTAGCCATGGCGCCTCTCGTGGAGTAGGTGGCGCTGCCGATGTGCGGCAACACCACTGCACACAGCGAAAGAGGACAGAGAGTAGTAGTGATCAAGAGAGGACGTGAACATCGATCTATCTAGAACGGTCCTTCCTACTCACCACAGTTTTTGAGCGTAAGGAGTGGGTGGTTAGTGGGTAGAGGCTCAGGTGTTGTTACATCCAGGCCGGCAGCTGCAATTTGGCCACTTTTCAGAGCCTCGTATAGATCCTCCTGGTTCACGACTGCCCCCCTTAAGAGTCAAAGCCAGAAAATCAATTCATTCGTTCCAGGATAACTGTACAGGCACTTTATTAAGAGGTTCTCCACAGCCGTTTACAAAATATACTGTAAAATTGTCACTCTTAGAGAGTCCTGTCAGAGACGCACCTCACACATCTCCTTTTAAAACGCTTAACTGTCACACAAGTGTATAAAGAAGTCAACCGTAACACACTCTACCTTTGATGACAGAAATGACTGCTTCGAATGTGACTTCAAATATACATTCTACTCAAGGTCTTTTCATAACCCAGAGGCTGGCTTTACTTAGGCTACATTCACACTGCAGGGTAGGACTTGTTTAAAATCCGATTTTTTATGTGGTGGTTCACATCACCAAACAAATGCAACTTGTAATGTGAACGCAACACACCTGAAATGTGACATGCATGCGCAGAGGCACGATATCTCTCGCATTATCGTGTGTTTACGTAAGAAAAGATTGCTGGGTTGTGGGCTCCAGTCATGTGCGATACCATTAATTTTCATTTCTGATTCGATACTGTGTAAAATTCCGGCTGGTATCGGTGATACCAGTTCAAGTGCAAATTCATCTATAGTGTGTGGTAAATTTTAAAAGGTAGTGTACAGTATTTCAAATCATAGCATAAAAATACAAAACATCATAGTCATTGATTGATTGATTTTAAACTGTGAGGTATATTGAGGTAGTGGGGTGATTTACAATATAGCCAAGCTAATATACAACATCAGAAAAAACAAAAGGACAAAAATCATATACCTGAAGTATCAAAAGTATCACTAGTTTGACTGCAGAATCGACTTTAGATCATGAAGTGCTGGTATCAGAGATTGTCATTTCAGTATCGATCCCCACATTACTAGCATGCTCTACTTAGCGCAGTTGTGGCAATGTCAAGGATTATGTGCAACGGGAGTCAATATTTTCTCAACCAAATGATTCCGTGTTGAAAATAACAAGAAAGAGGACAAAATTTTGGGTATGGAAGTTTGTAAACAACTTGTTGCCACGTCTGTTCCGACGTACGTCTGGGTGGAGCAGTGAGACATTGGTGAGAGCTGCTTCACTAACAACTTATAAAAATCATTTTCGGATGACAAGAACTTTTGCCTACATCGGTGAGTACTTTTATCCAAGTCTTGCACGATAAAGTACACCTTTCCATGACTGCCTACCTTTCAAGTCTCAGGATGCACAACAATACACGCCTTCCAATGACGTATATATCAGATATATGCCATCAGATATATGCAGTCGCATCGCATACATATCCCGTTTATATACACATCCGAATGAGACCTGAGTCGCGTTTGGAAAAAATCGGAATTGAGCTGTTCACACTGACATGACAAAAATCGGATAAAGGTCGTAAACGAGCAAAGAAATCGGAATTGACCTGCAATGTGAATAGCATTTGAGTAACGCAGAACACTAAAGCAAAAGCGGCTCAATTCACGTCCTGATGTTAAACTAAGCTCTCTTAAAGTCTTACGTGGTGTCATCCATGAAAATAAGTGTGTAAATAATAGGTGTCACAAGATTAAAACGTAATGAGATTGTTCTATCAGAAAATATATTGCAATAATAAATAAATTATGAGTCACAAATGAAAATGAACTGGATAATTTTGCCGGTCTCCATATATTGTGCATGTGTAGGAGGTTGGAAATGCTAGATGCAGATTTGTAAATTAAACAGGCACCCTCACACATTTTTCCTCAACAACTGAACCTTACTAACTAATATTTTCCATGTAAGGTTTCATTTTGACACTGTAAGGAAATGATTACACCAGCAGAGAGTGTGTCATGGCGCCATTTGATTCACTAGGGACTGTCATGTTCCGCTGATTATGAATTTATTATGATTATTAATTTTATGTGAGAAAAAGTATATATTAATAAACAAGCTCAGTCATAAGAAGATGCTAACTTTGGATCTCTTTCTGTTGTTTGACATTTTGTCATTTACTTTGGCAACAGTGGTCCCTAGCCTGTGTGTGACCTGCAGTCCTGGTACCCCTAAGTCTGGTGCCGCCTGGAACACGTCTGTTTTCCTCATTTCACTTTGTGCATTGGTTTCAGCACCTAAATGAAAACTATGTGCGTTCACAGAGAGTGTAGTTTAATACATCACAAGAGAAATGCTGCTCTTTAATAGTTGAAAAGCCAGCATTTTAAGAAATGCTCCAAATGTTTGACATACAGTACAAATTGCCTGTGAGAAAATACATGCCATACACACTTTCACAACTTTACAGAATGAGTTTTCATATTAAAAGAAATATTGAATTATTATGATATATTATTATTATCCGTACGTCCATCTTCTATGCCGCTTATCCTCACTAGGGTCGCAGATATGCGGGAAGCTATCCCAGCTGAGTTCAGATGAGAAGCGGGGTACACCCTGGACTGTTTTAAAAATTATTATTATTATGATTATTATATATTACCATAACTGAGTTTTTTTTGTTTTTGTTTTATTGGTGTCAAAAAAGTTACTTAACCCTAACCATTTCAAAACACACCTGCAATGTTTTGTGAGTCAGTTAAATAAAAAAGTTTGTTTGTCCAGTCTTATTAAAATTATGTCAAAATATTGTCTTGTTTTGCGAGTTGGGTGTCTCAAGACACACCTTGTAAATAGTAAACAGAAAGTCAAAGAAAAAGCAGAATATACACCTAACATTGGGACTCTTACCTGCTTGAGTTGATGAAGATTCCTGTTTTCTTCATCTTGCTGAAGAAGACCTTGTCACACAGGCCCTGAGTCTCTGGTGTCAGCGAGCATGACACAACGATAAAGTCACTCTCACATACAAGAGTGTCCAGAGGAACTATGCCAAAGGAAGAACATTTATTATGAAATTTGAATAAAAAGTAAGAACATTTATTATCAAATTTGATTGAGCATCACCAAATATGAAGACACCCTTCTGCAAAAGGTATTAATCGCAGAATGAAGAAATTATCTCAAAAGTTATCCAAGTTGCACCGCTAGTGAAACGCTTTGGGTAATTACTTTTTTTACTTACCAAACACGCCATTCAGCTCAGCAGCGTAAGCCTTCTCGGCTCTCCCAGAATAAAGCAGCCGCTGCACTCCAAATGGCATGAGGCAGCGAGCAATGGCCATCCCTAAACAGAATCAGTCTAGTAATTTACAAGCTGAATTAGAAACATCAATCCGTTGAACCTCCAACAATAATCCTCACCAATACGCCCCAGGCCGATGACCCCCACGGTGCTGCCTGAAAGGCCGTGACCACACATCCACTGCGGTTCCCAGGAGCTCCAGCCTCCACTGTGACACATTTGGTGACAGCGTGACGACATTCAAACACTGTTGAGTGTAACTTAACAAGCAGGACTGACTTTTTCACTTCTGCCATCGCCTCAGGTAGTCTGCGAGCTGTGGCCAGTAGGAGAGAAACAGTCAGTTCGGCTGTGGCATCAGTCAGGACATCGGGAGTGTAACCAACACGTATACCACTGAGGAAAAAGACAAAACAGAACATTCTGCTACACTGGATGTATTTTGTGTAAACGCTTCTACTCCTAACCTGCTGCACACAAAAGGGTGGCGCTGTTATTAAACCCATCCATCCATCCATTTGCTATACCGCATATCCTCATGGAGCCTATCCCAGCTGGCTTTGGGCAGGAGGCGGGGTACACCCTGGACTGGTCACCAGTCAATCGCAGGGCACATATAGACATACCCCCAAATATATTTGTAAAAGTGATGTTTGCCCCTTGGGGTGTTCCAATTTTTCCTCATGTGTGTATAGTTTCTTACCGTTTCTTTATTTCTTTGAGGTCCAAATGGTCGTATCCCACGGAGAGGGTGCTGATTACTTTTAGGTTGGGTCCTGTGGTCAGTAATATAGTGTTATAATTCGTCCCTCGCTCTGTTGCTTTTTTTTTTTTTTTTGAATAATTGCTCTTTTGGGGTTGACTATTGCCTATTACTAGTCAAAAAATATTGAAAGACAAGTGGTCACTAGGCTTTGCTTTTCATTCAGGTTTTCAGTTAATAATGCGAGGCCACTAGAAAGAAATAGAAAATGACTTGTGGATACCAGCATTTTGTTAATGTTCAGGTAAAATAATTCATTCACATTCACCTAACTACGGGGGTGACAGTGCTGTCATTAAATGTGAGGAATTACAATATCATTTATTTTCACTTTTTCCTATTACAGCTCTTTTGCTTTGAGGCCAAATAGGTAAACAATTCCATTCCAACGCATTGGTTTTTATGAGATCTACTTTCATTTGTATTAATAGTTGTTGTAAGGTGGTAGGGTGCACAACATTCAAATATCTTATTCTTACTGGCTTAGGTGTGAGTGAGAGTACCTGCAGCATCCATAACCTCAGCGTCAATCCTGTCTGTCAGCTGACACAGGACACCGTGGGCCCCCTGCACACCTTTGAGAAGCTCTTCCCTTGAAAGCGGTTTTTCGGGGTCCCGCAGACTTACATCACACCTGGACACACAAGCTTGACATCAGTGTTTTGTGTCAGAGTACGTGACTACATTGCATAGAAAAGCGCAGCACGCGTACACTCCAGATGATGACAGAATCTTCAGCCCTTCTTGCGGAAGGTGCGTGGTAACGTAGACCTTCATGAGTTTCTCAGCTGCTTTCATCCTATTCGGGATAAAATACATCAGGAATTTTAATTAAGTAATTATCACAAAAAACAGGCGGATAACTTTACAACTTACCTGCTTAGTTGTTAACGCTCAACTACTACAGGAATCTTTAACCCGGAAATAAATACCAGCTAAGCCCCGCCTCCTTTGCGAAATACTTGCGTCAAGTAAAAATACACTTAAATAAACATAATTATAAGATTGTATAAGTTTACTATACCCGTAAGTGATATATGCACCTAATGTGAACTGGTTTATCGGTCATTAAATCGGCATTTTGCCTCCTGAGGCGAACTTTGCGTAGGTTCTACACCTCAGTTACGTTTGTTACGTAGCTAGCGTGCGCATGACGTCACCACCAGCCAGCAGGACGCCGCTGGAGTGGCGAACTGTCATAGTTCGGGTCCGTCTCCTCCAAGCTGTCACGTTGTAAGAGAACAAGCAGGCGCTCGGCCGTGGGAATTAGGTGTCGGGAACCCATCTTGTAAACGTAAGAGATGTTTTTTTGGTCATGTTATTAATCGTTTAGTGTGGAGTTGCACGTTTGACGCTTGAGCTAACGCCTAGCCGCAACAGGCTATCACAAACAAGGTTGGCATTCTTTGGATATGACAGCTTGGATACAGTAAGGTGTTGTTTAAAGAGATATTTTATATTAAAATGTGAATATAAGAACAATGTGTGTCTTTATATTAAAATCTGCAACAGTATATAATAATGCACATACAGTAGGCAATCTAGAGCATGAAACAGTGATATGAAAAAGTTTGGGCCCCCCTGATCATTTTCAAGATTTACCTTTTATGAATCAGCAATTTCAGGTAAATATATCATATAACAGATGAACACAGTGATACTTGAGGAGTGAAATTAAGTTTATAGGAATTACAAAAGGTGTGCAAAATTGCATGTGCATACATTTGGGCACCCCAACAGAAAAATGACATGACTATTTAGTAGAGACTTTAAACGCTTCCAATGAGGGTCTGGATTCTGGTTGACGCTATCGTTGACCATTCTTTTTTCCAAAACATGTTCATGCATGGACAGCCCGCTTTCAATCACACCAAAGATTTGCAATACTATTCAGGTCTGGGGACTGAGATGGCCATTCCAGAACATTGTACATGCTCCTCTGCATGAATGCCTTTATAGAATTTGAGCAGTGTTGTAGTCTTATTAAAGTATCCCGGCACAACTTCAACTTTGTTACCGATTCTTGAACATTGTTTGCAAGAATCTGCTGATACCGACTGGAATCCATGCGACCTTCAATTTTAACAAGATTGCCAGTACCTGTACTGGCCACACAGCCTCACAGCATGATGGAGCCACCACCAAATTTTACTGTCGGTAGCAAGTGTTTGTCTAGGAATACTGTTCTTCATCCGCCATGCAAACTGCCCCTTGTTGCATCCAAATAACTCCATTTTAGTTTCTTCAGTCCACAGCACCTTGTTCCAAAATGAAGCTGGCTTGTCCAAATGTGCTTTAGCATACCTCATGCGACTCCGTTTGTGGCATGTGCACAGAAACGTCTTCTTCCGCATTACTCTCCCATACAGCATCCCCTTGTGCAAAGTGCGCTCAATAGTTTGACTGTTCTCACCATCCTTCACCTCTGCTTGTTTGAGATTTTTCTTGGCCTGCCAATCCTTAAGCCTTAACCAGAACTGTGGCTGTGGTCTTCCATTTCCTCACTAAGTTCCTCACAGTGGAAACTGACAGTTGGGATCTCTGAGCTGGCTTTTTGTATCCTACCCCCAAACCATGATGTTGGAACAATATTTATTTTCAGGGCATTTGACAGTTGTTTTGCAGTTCTCATGTTGCTACACTTCAGAGAAGACAACAGCTTTCATTGGGTTTGAGTCCAAAAAAGTTAAAATGTTAATTCGTGTTTGTTTTATGTTAGTGATTACTGAAGTGTTATTTGGGTTTTTTAAAAAAAGTGACAAAATGTAATTTATAATCATAATAGAATCACAATTAATGTACACAAATTAGCCCTTCCTACAGCTACAGTTTTATTGGATGTAGTCACATTGTGTCTCTTTATCTTTTCAGAGCAGAAGTTGTACTAGTTCCTGCACAATTTTGGCCTTTGGAACTTAGAGTGCTTGTCTGAGCTTGCCAGCAGCAGCAGACACAGCACGTCGAGTGTCGTCACACCTGAACTGTGCCATGGCGCTGTTGACTCTGCACAGGATTCCCTCTATCAGTGCTGCTCCAGTGAGTGACCCCCACAGTCAAGCAAGGCTTTTTGCATTATAAATTTGATTTACAAATATAGATGTAACAGAAGATTGACATGAAGCTGGGCCGGCACACTAGGAGCAGTCATGCGTGCATGTCAATAACAAATGCTTTGTTTTGCATAGCAGCCAGGACTGTGATGGGCTAGCTTTGCAGAGCAAACATTCCACAGATATAACGTGGCTTCATCACCATTCATATTCATTGCAGCACAGATCGTGTGATTAGTTCACTTCCTGTCTGTCTAAACGCTCGCTGTGCCATCATCTTTTGTCTCTTGCTATCTGCCCTTCATGCAATCATCCATCTCTAATGAAGGATCATATCGAATTTAAACATTCAACAGGTTTTATGTGTTGGTTTGTGTCTTCAAGGTAAAGCAAGTGTCATTGCTGCATATGCTGTCAAAGAAGCTAATCATCATTCTATTTTAACTTGTGTTCTTCTCTTCTTCTTTTTCAAATACCCATCGTTCTTCTCCTGGCTCCTGCTCACTCCCCCACTTAAATATAATTTTTTTTGTTTCTCTTCTTGGTTTTGTCTGGACTTGTCAGTTGCGTAACAGGTAATGCTCTCTCTGTCATGTTTCTCCTCCCTTTTTACAAGTGTAGCTATACGATGTTCTCTCTGGCTTGTTCTCCTTTGCATTGTATTTTTCTGCTACTCCACTCCTTCCTCCCACGGCTTATGTGTTATTATCGCTGTCTGTGCCCTCACTTTAAGCTTCCGCTACGCCTTATCAGTGTTGCACCACATTTCACGCTAAATACCTTTTTTTTTCTCCAGTCATTTCTGTTCAGTGTTAGTGTCGGGTTAAAAATGTCGTTTAATTGGCTTTGCAGTGGAAACCCCATTAGAGGGATAGTCATTTTCTTTCCCAGCTTAGCGCAAACATACCATATAAAAGGTTTTTTTAGCTAGGCAGAACACTAAAGTCACATTATCTGCAAAGTTGCAGCCTCCTTTAAGAGTTCTGATTTATGTGATCTCTTAAGGATGAAACCACGCAAAGAAGAGGGAGATTTCAGAAAAGGTAGATTGACACCTCTCTTTTTGTTTGCATTTCATAAAATTTGCAATACTGATCACAGTGCCTTGTTGGTTGTCAGGGAGAGCTTTGCCCTGGTCAAGGGAGCGGTGCTCTTGCTGGAAGATGCAGAGAAAGGGGACCTTCATGAGGACACGTCTCCCCCAAAACAACAGGGTGGCGCTTCAGACACACGACACAGACATATACATGCCATGGTAGAGCTGCTTCGACCAGAAGACAGCATCAAGCTGGTAAAGGCCTTATATTTACACCTGGATTTATGTAATCTCCTAAGCAATGTTGTCAAATTGAGGAGAAAAATACTGAATAGTTGTGTATGTTGTTTTACAATGACACTATTGTTTAGTCAAGGCGTATTGAGAAGCTCTGTCTACACATGGTCAGTCACATGAACTTCAGACATGTTATTGAAGCAGACATATCAGTTCTGCAACTTGTATATGCGCTAGTTCCAGAAATCACCTTTATCTTTCCTTACATTGGCCTCAAGTTGAACGCTGATCCAGAGCACGGCAAACGTGCTTGCTACCCTCAAAATGCCATCAGTAAAAGGCACCTGTGTTTGACAATAGCATAACCCCACCGCCACCATGGGCCACTCCATCCACAACACATGGGTGTTTTACTGCATTGGTGACATTTTGAATGTACTTTGATACTGTGACAAGAGTCTGAGGGCCAATGTTGTCATTCATCCACAAGCAATTGAGGCAAATGGTGAACACGGCAGATAGTGACTGGGTTTCTGACACCTCCCGGCCATCCCAATACAGTTAAACTGCACATTTAACTTTGCGACCTTTTATTGTGGTGAAGCGCTATTGTGGGGGCGCTGAAAATAATTTTATCTCCAATAGGGGGGCAATCTCCAATTGCAAGGGTACTGGAGGGTATGTGGGTTTGCCCAACCGATCTACATGTGCTTTGTAGACCTGGAAAAGGCATTCGACCGTGTTCCACGTGGTGTCCTGTGGGGGGTGCTCCGGGAGTACGGGATTGGTGGCCCGCTACTACGTGCCATTCGGTCCTTGTATGATCGAAGCAGGAGCTTGGTTCGCATTGCCAGCAGTAAGTCGAGCTTGTTTCTGGTGAACGTTGGCCTCCGCCAAGGCTGCCCTTTGTCACTGATTCTGTTCATAATCTTCATGGACAGAATTTCTAGGAGCAGTCAAGGAGTTGAGAGAGTCCAGCTTGGTGACCTTAGAATCTAGTCTCTGCAATTTGCAGACGATGTGGTAATTATGGCCTCATCAGGCTGTGACCTTCAGCGTTTACTGGAGCGGTTTGCAGCTGAGTGTGAAGCTTCTGGGATGAGACTCAGCACCTCCAAATCCGACGATTTTCAGTCGGAAACGGGTGGACTGTACCCTCCGGGTCTTGCCTCAGGTGGAGAAGTTCAAGTATCTCGGGTTCTTGTTCACGAGTGAGGGAAGGTTGGAGCGTGAGATCGACAGACGGATCTGCAGTAATGCGGTCGCTGTACCGGACCGTCGTGGTGAAGAGAGAGCTGAGCCGGAAGGCAAAGCTCTCTGTTTACCGATCGATCTACGTTCCCACCCTCACCTATGGTCATGAGTTATGGGTCATGACCGAAAGAATGAGATCGCGGATACAAGCGGCGGAAATGAGTTTCCTCCGTAGGGTGGCTGGACTCACCCTAAGAGATAGGGTGAGGAGCTCGGCCATCCGGGAGGAGCTCAGGGTAGAGCCGCTGCTCCTTCACATCGAGAGGAGCCAGTTGAGGTGGCTCGGGCATCTAATCCGGATGCCTCCCAGGAAGACCTAGGACACGCTGGAGGGACTATGTCTCACAGCTGGCCTGGGAACGCCTTGGTGTCCTCCCGATGGAGCTGGAAGAGGTCACTGGGGACCGGGAAGTCTGGACTTCCCTACTGAAGCTGCTGCCCCCGCGACCCGGACCCGGATAAGTGGAGGAAAATGGATGGATGGATGGAGGGGGCGCTGCAAAAAAAGTTTGGGAGCCACTGATTTAGACTGATTTTGAGTTCAGCTCATGAAAAATTGGAGCAACAACAAAAGTGTTGCATTTACATTTTTGTTGAGTGTAATGAGACCCTACATTGACTTTCCTGCAAACCTCAATCTGTTTGACCTACAACGTGGCATTTAATGGGAAAAAAAAAGGGGACGCCAATGTTGACGTTGATTTACTGCTGGATTCCTCCATGCTTGAAATTAGCATTCAGATGGGTTATGGGAGGATAATTACTACCACCACCATTAATATCTGTTAATATCTAACAATAAGCACTACAGTTCAATTGTTATTGACACTGTCAGAGTATACATCCTAGGTTCCCCAAAGTGGGGAACGGCAATTGTAATAGGGAGTAAGAGAATAAAAACTAAAAACAATTAGCTCCTAACACTCACAATTATGAGTGCGCCTGAAAGCCTCACAGCGCAAGGAGAACGGAGCAGAAATGAGACGGAGCATGACGTTGTTCATTGCTGTGTGCACCATATGAATAAATAATTACATTTGATGATTATTTTGTGCATTAGGAGTGTTTAATCTTGAAGATTTTATTTACATTGGTGTTCCAATTCAATATAGAATATATAGTCAATCACCTCTCATCTCTGAGTGAGCATTATCGTTGGTTGTGTGTATTTTTTGGGTACTGCTTTATTATGATTAACATTGTTAGCATTCCCCTTAATTTGGTATTAAATTAATAAGCAGACTTAAATCAGCCATTGTGAGTGGACAAAAAAAGTGATGCACAAATTCAAGTCATTTAAACAAAAGGATGCCAACTTTAGACTGAAATAAAAGATATGTAGGATAATTATCTATTTATCAGTGCTTAAGTGAAACAAAATTTGACCATGACAATAACAAATACGACGGCTATCAGATAGTGTCAACTAAAACTAAACTTTATCTCTTTAAAAGCAGAATGTTGAATTAATTTTCCACACTCCACAGGCTGTGCAGTTGGAGTCTGTCAGCACGGTCCGAGTCAGGTATCTCATCATTGTCTCCACCCTCGCTAACAAAAAGGAGAGCATTCTGCTAGGCATGGATTTCCCCAAACAGGACAGGTATGTGCGTCTACAGTGTGCCCTGCGGCATTTTATCAGTGAACACCTCGTTTTATCTGCTTCTTGTTCAGTGATAACTGCACCATTGGTCTGGTTCTACCCATCTGGAGCGACACACAAGTGTATCTGGACGGAGATGGGTAAGAGCACAGCTTAACTGTGATAAAAGAAATGAACATATTTGTCAAAGGGTCCTGGAACTGTCCCTAAAAATATATGGGTTGTTATTATGCAACTATTATGGATTAGAACCCCCTTGAGGGTGGTAAGAAGAGAACGAATATAGAAATTAATTCAAACGGTAGAAGCGGAGCATGTTGTTCAAAGCCACAGCACAGACGGCGCAGCCTGACCACAAATACTCTGACCTAAGATCATGTGAATGAGGAATGTCGCTATTTATGGAGCAGAATCATTCTCCATGAATTCTAACTGGCCCTATCACTTACTCACACCCTTATGTAAGATCATCATTTGATACTCAAGCATGCTTAGCCTCAGATTGTCTCAAATGTGAGAGTGTCAAGTTAACGTCCATATAAAGACTGTGGAGGTCTTTCCTCACTTTGGTGCAAACTCTCAGGATGAGGATGTTGTGAAGTGAGTGGAAAAAAAAAACACTCCACTGTGGATTACAGCCTTAAAGCTGATCCGCTATCACATGCTGCCTGACGTAGTTATCACATCAGTTTGTTCTACCCTCATCACGCCTCCGACTGTTAACAAGCTTTTTACACATAGCTTGGTGCACATCTTCACACCTTCTTCAGCTTCACGCCGCTTATCAATAATTTTTCTTGAATAATTAAATATGCGTGCCTGCCTTTTTTATTGTACTTTGTGTCAGTATCGCTTCCTCTTCTCTCTTCCCCCTTCGCAGCGGTTTCAGTGTCACCTCTGCAGAAGAAACAAGAATTTTTAAGCCAGTTTCCATGCAGACCATGTGGTGAGTGACCGTGTGGCGTCTACACTTCCACTAGAGAGGGCCACGTAGTGAAAAATGCAAGGATGGAAGGTGGCTCTTTGATATTTTGTAACAGATATGCTAACTTTTCCAAATATTTTTTCTTAAAAATTTTTTTGTAAATTTCTGTCTCATTTTTTTCTCAACTTTATTTTCATAATGTTTTGATTTTATTCCCATCATATTATTCCCAACAAGCTACTCAGGTGGCATTATTTTTCCTCACAATATTGCGAGTATATTCTTGTAAAATTGCACCTTTTTTTCTTGTAAGTATACAACTTTATTATCTTTGTTTGGACTATTGGAAAATAACAGCTGTTTTTTTTTTTTTTTTAACTATTACAACTTTATTCATGCCAATTTTCTTGTAATTCTGACTTCATTTCCAGAATATTTTTGCTTTATTTTCATATTATTAAAACTCTTTCTGCAAGCTGATTTTCCAAAAATTCGATCTTATTATATTACGACTTTTTAATTTCTTCACAATATTACCACATTATTCTTCTAAACTTCCAACTTTTGGTTGTTAGAGTACAGTTCTTTGTCCTTATTCTTGTAAAATTACTGCTGATTTTGGTTAATATTTGGTTTTCCTGTTTATATTTTTAGAACGTGACAAAATAAAATAAAAACACACTTCGGACAGCCCTCATGTACATAAACGCACAAATGAGTTGTCTCCATAACATCCTATGGTTGGACTTCCCCTGCTTTACAAAACATTATTGTATAGAAGATACACAAATATTTGTTTCCACCGAATGACATCCAAACTGGACCAGGTCATTTGATCTACCCTGAAAGTTCTCTTCTACCTCAAGGTCAGTGCTGCAGGCGTTGCACGGTTGCTGCGAGCGGGCCGTCAAGGGTGCCGTGATTCCGGGCTGCGGCTTGGAGTGGGCCCAACATTACCACCAGCGCATAGAGTCAGACCGCTTCTGCCTCAACGAGTGGGAGGCCATGAATGACCTGGAGTCAGTCAGAAGGGACAGCGACGGTCAGAGGTAAATATGGCGGATATTATTTAAATATTACTACTATTACTACCAATACAGTATGCGCATGTTATGTGTTTCGTGTGCAGTACTGCTGAGAGAATATCCAAAGAGAATTTGATCAAGGAGCAACTGAGAGACATAATGAGGACCGAAGACCTGGACAACCTCACGTCTAAAATGGTAGGGAAACCTGAAAAGACAGAGAAAGTAGCAAGGGAGGCCTAAAGCATGCTAAGCTAAGGTAATATTATTCATATTAATATTCACCCTGCTGTAGGTCCACACAGCCTTGCAGAGCCGAATTGGCTTCGACATGAGGCCCTTTAAGGAGTACATCGACAACGAGATCCTGGTCACCATGGCTCAGATGGACAAACCATCTAAGATTTTTGACTACCTGTACTTGGTGAGTGCTTGCATTATCAACACTGATCCATACATGTCACCTCCATCAGGGTTAAACTCGTTTCTGGTTCCAGGGCTCCGAGTGGAACGCAGCCAACTTTGAGGAGCTGCAGAAGAACAAGTTGGTTTTTCCTTCATATTGCGTGTGCCACGTTCAACTGTCAACATGCGGCTGCATTTTTACCACCGACTGCATCATTTTCAGCGTGGGCTACATTCTGAATGTGACGAGGGAAATCGACAACTTCTTCCCGGAATCCTTCACCTACATGAACATCAGAGTGTATGACGTGGAGGCCACCAACCTGCTCTCCCACTGGACTGACACGTACAACTTCATCAACTCTGCCAGGTATTCCCGCGGCACACGTCGACACGAACCAGAGGGGGGTGCACTGAAAATATTTTCTCCAAAAGGGGGCGCTGCACAAAACATTTTTGGAACCACTGGCTTAGCACTTTCTACATTAATTTCCATGCCACAAGTTGCTTGTGCACAGTCATTCCGGCCCAAAATTTACTTATTTCTCACCATCACATTTAAATGAAATTTCATCTGCACATAAATATTAAAGTGAATCAATATCCTCCATACATTTTATCATGTCCTTAATCTCAGATACATGAGTTTAAAAGGTGTAAAGTTGGATTTAACTTTCAATGTGATCTAACACTTGAAAGGAAGTAGTAATCTACCCTACAAACGTGTACACCAATTAAAATACACCTTTATACTGCATGAAAAAACTGCATTTTTAAGGACATCCACATAGACACCCCTAACAAAACGAGCAGGGTAGGTGTCAGATTTTTGCATTCCAAAAATACAGGGATTGTAAACAAATCGCCTTTGCATGACATCCGTGCGCCCCAACTCAACAGGCATGACTAATCAACTTACACCAAATCAAACTGTTACAAGTAACGTTTAATATCTTGTCATTAATAGTGCTAACAAAACCACACATCCATATAAAGCCTGCCGTGTTTAAATCCAATACTTTATTTCTTAGTATCGATTCAATCGAATAATTACCTTTTAAATGATGTTAGACCCATATACTGTATCTTGTCTGGAAAGGCAACTTGCCGAACACAGATTGATGCAGTTGGATCACAGGAATATAAATTGATACATCAGTGTGGTGGATGAATTGTTACACCCCTATAAATAATACTTAGCTCTAACACTTGTGGGTTAGGCAGCCTCATTGTAGGTCAACATCCAACAGCTTCATCTGCATCTGCATGCGCTTCTTTGAGACTTGACTTCCATAGCGTAGTGTCCTGATACGGCCTCATTTCTGACCCAGTAGACACTCAGTTCTCACGCACGTGTCTTCTTCACAACCACAGCACTTTCTCCTCATCCACCAATAACATTCATAGCGAGGTGCATTCACGGAACACCCCAATTCAGTGGAATCACATGAGTGCCAAAATTAAAAGGAAATACACGTGTATGTATAAAGTTAATCAATAATACAAAAATATACAAATGTGTTTTTTCCATTTCGTCATTGTCTTTGTTTTTTTTCCATTTTATTGTTGATTTTTCTGTTTGTCTTTTCCATTTGCTTTTCCTCATTGCATTTACAGGATGGGTCACGCTGCTGGTAAAAACAATGACAATACAAGGACCTGCCAGGCTGACTAGTCTCATCCAGCCTGTTAGCTGCTTCTCTCAGCAGCTTCATTATGGACTCAATCGTGTAAGATGTTTGTGCAAAGAATGTGCATGGTGGCGTGATAGTGACGTTACTTCCTGTCCTTGACATTTCTTCTGGTCATCCGCGCTAAGATTTAAACATAGCTAATACATAGCCACTGCAAGCAGGAATCGTGTGATCAGGTATTGACTAGTCTCCCTGGCAGACGGACCCGCTCACCAGAAAGGCTGTAGCCGGGTCCTTGTAGTCATTGCTTTTACCAGCTAGCTTGAGCTATCCTGTAAATGCAATGAAGAAAAAGGAAATGGTAAAGACAAAACAGGAAACTCAAGAATAAAATGGAAAAAAGACTATACAGAAAAATCAATGACAAAGTGAAATTAGAATATGACTACATTTGTATATTTTTCTATTATTGATTCTCTATGTGATTCCATATAATTCAGAACATCAATGCTATAACATCACAAGGTAGTTATAGAATGTAGTCGAATAACCAGAAAAAAAGTTATGTTACGTTCTTTACGTGCCATAAGTTAAAAGTTAAGTTGTTACATGTGAGTTGTCACATTTGAGAAATACTGTAATAGCCTCTCTTTCAGTATTGCCAGCCTCCAGTTCCACTTTGGCTTTAGGTAAATCCACGCTGGGCTATAATTACAGCATTTCCGATAAACTAGAGGCCAACATTGTGTTTCTCCAATTTAAGGCAGGAGAAGCTGTATGGCTAGAATCAACTGTTTGCCCGTTTATTCCATTCCATTCCATTTTCTTCCGCTTATCCGGGTCCGGGTCGCGGGGGCAGCAGTCTCAGTAGGGAAGTCTAGACTTCCCGGTCTCAGGCAACCTCTTCCAGCTCCACCGGGAGGACACCAAGGCGTTCCGAGGCCAGCTGTGAGACATATTCCCTCCAGCATGTCCTAGGTCTTCTAGGACGTCTAGCCTTCTCCCGGCTGGGCATGCCCGAAACACCTCACCAGGGAGGCGCTCGGGAGGCATCCGGACGAGATGCCCGAGCCTCCTCAACTGGCTCCTCTCGATGTGAAGGAGCAGCGGCTCTACTCTGAGCTCCTCCCGGATGGCCGAGCTCCTCACCCTATCTCTTAGGGTAAGTCCAGCCACCCTTCCGTCGCTTGTATCCGCAATCTCGTTCTTTCGGTCATGACCCATAACTTATGACCATAGGTGAGGGTAGGAACGTAGATCAATCTGTAAACAGAGAGATTTGCCTTCCGGCTCAGCTCTCTCTTCACCACGACGGTCCGATACAGCGACCGCATCACTGCTGACGCTGCACCGATCCGTCTGTCGACCTCGTGCTCCAACCTTCCCTCACTCGTGAACCAGACCCCGAGATACTTGAATTCCTCAACCTGAGGCAAGACCTCACTCCCAACCCGGAGGGTACAATCCACCCGTTTCCGACTGAGAACCATGGCCTCGGACTTGGAGGTGCTGAGTCTCATCCCAGAAGCTTCACACTCAGCTGCAAACTGCTCCAGTAAATGCTGAAGGTCACAGCATGATAAGGCCATAAGGACCACATTGTCTGCAAATAGCAGAGACGAGATCCTAAGCTCACCAAGCTGGACTCCCTCAACACCTTGACTGCGCCTAGAAATTCTGTCCATTAAGATTATGAACAGAATCGGTGACAAAGGGCAGCCTTGGCGGAAGCCAACGTTTTTGCTCGTTTATATTTGTGCAAATACCTAACAATACCTCCCTTCTGTTTTATGAAGGTATTATAACTGTGTGATTTAAACACGATGTGTCCACAAGATTATTTACCTTTTCTTATCCTGTGACTGTGCCTTGCAAACCATGTCAGAGCAATTAGAAAAGAACCTGCCTGTCGTTTGTGCTGCAGGAAGAGCGGACAGGCGGTGTTGGTGCACTGCAAGATGGGCGTGTCTCGCTCTGCCTCCACCGTCATCGCCTACGCCATGAAGCAGCAACGCTGGTCGCTCGATGTGGCGTTGGCCTACGTGAGAGATCGCCGCTCCATCATCAAACCTAACGAAGGCTTCACCAAGCAGCTGCTGACATACCACGGCATCCTCAACGCCAGGTCAGACACGACACCCAGGACATTTCAACTCTTCCTCCTCGCCCCCCGGACTTGTACGTGAAAATGTCTACTCATCCTTCCAGCCAGCAGCGTCACAATTTACTCTGGAGGAGGAAGTCCAGAGACCAAAGGCAGAAGTCTGAGCGCAAGGATGATGGAGAGAAGCCAGATGAGGGCGAGGAGGAAGTGGACAATGATGAGGAAGAGGATGAGGGACTTGATGAAAATGATGACACAGAGAGCTCTGATGAAAAAGAGGATTCTGGGGAAGAGGTAAGAAAATATTCCTGTTAATACATTTTGAATCCTGTTAATTCCGTCCCTGAAGCGTTTATCCCCTCAGGTGTTTGAAGAGCCTGACACCAACCAGGTAGACGGACCGACAACGCCATGTTTCGTCAGTCCCATCATCACAGTAAACTAACACAAACACACCTTCATAGCAGCTCACTGTGGTTTCTCTTCCTGACTCTTTTGCCCTCTTTTGTCTCCAGGCACCAAGTCTTAGTCGCAGCGGAAGGATGAACCTTTTCTCCCTCATGCAGTCCATCAGTGAATTAGATGACGTGGACAAAGGATGCGAGCAGGTAAAAGAACATACAACTAACAGTGGTGGCCTGTCCCGTAATAGTCCCATGTTATACTATTTTTCAACAATTCTAAATAAGTTTACTGTAAAGCCTGTAAAGGTCCCACAATAGTTTATCGGGTGTGTTTTAGCAAAAATGTAACCTTGATTTAGCTAGTCCTACCAGTAAACCCTAGTGGAAAACAAACCCTCTTTTGTGGGTCTGTAGCTTTAATGCTAATTAGCTGTTCCTGTCCATCACTATGGCACCAAGAAGCGCCTCTGTGCATTTTCCCAACTTTTTACATATACACTCTAACGCTGCACTTTTAATAGATGCCATACATCACACAGTAATTCTATGGAGGCCACAAACATTAGCAACACTAGCATAGCGATGCTAACATACAGCTAGCTAGCGCCATGCTATCTTCGCTGAAGAACAACAAAATGCTCACATTTACAGCTCGTACACCGGCTTGGTAGCAGGACTGCCGACCCACAAAAGACAGCAGAATGTTGACGTGTGTGGCGTGTTTTTTTTCTCCAACTTCGTCGTGTGTGTCGATGCAAGCGTCAAGTGTCACGTAGCAACACAGCGCACACCGTTGCCAACTTTTCAGTAAGAACAGTAGCTATTGGACCCCTAGTAGTTGCAAGATGACGTTAGCGTCTAATTTGCATATGGCGGTGTAAATGCTGTAGGAAAAAAAGCATAACCCCACAGGAGAGACAAAAAGTGAGTAAAAACACCTTATTTACGTTTAGAAATACGATTAAACTTGATTTTGCGTTTGTTAATTTGAAAATGGTTACTATTTCATTAAAATAAAATAACTAACCCGTCACACAAGTGAATGCAAACATGACTTGAGTAGCACCCTCTTCTGGTGAAAATATGAAATAACTGACATTCACCATAGAAGACATGCAGTAGGCTTATCAATTACTTTTACAAAATAATAATAATAAAATACACTTCATTTTATAAATAAAAGTAGCAATAACAATAAAATTTAAACACACCCGCCTCGTGAATATAAGATTACTGATGAATAAGAAACATATGTGTTTAAGATCTCACTGTGTAAAACAGGGTCCCACCCCGCCGGGAACGTGGCTCGACCATGCGTGATTTATTTGCACTTTTGATGCATAGAGCTCCACATTATAACTAGATATTTTTGAGAAAATATGTCGCCAAATCTAGCGTACAAGCATAGTCAAAAGTTAAATTGCATGTTGAGTACAATACATTTGTACATGTTGGCAGGTCTGCACTAACACTGAAAGTACTCCCTGCCTCTCATGCCCCCCGACAGTTTACCGTATTCTCCCAGGGGGGTCCCGCCCCACTATTTCAGAAGCACTGATTTAGATGTAGATATTTAATGGTACGCACATTTTTTGTCAAACAATATGTGCCTTCAGATAAGCAAAATACTGCCCTGCACATGAAAAATAAAATAATTGTCGGTTCGACAGTTAACACAACCAGAGATATTAACGTAGCATACAGCTGGTCAAAACTGCTTGTCTTGATTTGTTCATTAGGGATGTGTCGGTCGCAAACGAATCGGCTCTTTGAAAAGAACGACATGAGCCAATCGAAAGCCAATCATTTTTTTCTCATCTTTTTTTCTGTTAAATTGTTACGCATTTGGGCCGGTTAAACACACAGCACACGGAGGAGGAGTTTATTTGAATGCCAATCTTCAGTATAGACACAAATTTTACCTGGATGCTGATTTGTTTGTTTTGTGGTTTTTCATTTGCTTTGTTGTTTTGTTAGAAATTTGAATGCATATTTTTTGTAGCTGTTCATTGAGGATTTAAATAGGAGCTAAGTTGTCAGGGGCTGTCATGCCCCTGGTAGAGTCACCCATGACAAACAGGTCCTAGGGGAGGGACCAGACAGAGAGTGGCTCAAAAGACCCTAATGATGAATAACACAATTGGACTTCGTTTTGCCTCGCCTGGACGCGAATTACCGGGTTCCCCCTCTGGAGCCAGGACTGGAGGTGAGGCACGATGGCGAGCGTCTGGTGGCCGGGCCTGCACCCATAGGGCCCGGTCTGGCACAGCCCAAAAGATAACGTGGGTCCCCCCCTCCCATGAGCTCACCACTCGTAGGAGGGGCCAGAAGGGTCGGGTGCTAAGTGAGCTGGGTGGCGGCCGGAGGCGGAGGCCTTGGCGGTCCGATCCTCGGCTACAGAAGCTAGTTGTCGGTACGTGGAATGTCACCTTTCTGCCGGGGAAGGAGCCTGAGCTGGTGCGTGAGGTGGAGAAATTCCGGCTAGATATAGTCGGACTCACCTCAACTCTGGAACCAGTCCTCTCAAAAGGGGCTGGACTTCATTCCACTCTGGTGTTGCCAGCAATGAGAGGCGACGAGCAAGGGTGGCAATTCTTGTTACCCCCCGGCTCCAAGTCTGCACGTTGGAGTTTAACCCAGTAAAGGAGAGGGTAGTTTCCCTACGCCATCGGGTGGGGGGATGGGTCCTGACTGTTTGTGCTTATGTGCCAAACAGCAGTTCAGAATACCAGCCCTTTTTGGAGTCCTTAGAGGTAGTACTAGAGAGTGCTCCCTCGGGGGATTCCCTTGTTCTGCTGGCTGACGTCAACGCTCATGTTGGCAGCGACAGTGAGACCTGGAGAGGTGTGATTGGGAGGAACGGCCACCCTGATGTTAACCGGAGCGGAGTTTTGTTATTGGACTTCTGTGCTCGTCACGGATTGTCTATAACGGACACCATGTTCAAGCATAAAGGTGTCCACATGTGCACTTGGCACCAGGACACCCTGGGCCGCAGTTTGATGATTGACTTTGTGGTTGTGTTATCGGACTTGCGGCCACATGTTTTGGACACTCGGGTAGAGAGGGGCGGAGCTGTCAACTGATCACCACCTGGTGGTGAGTTGGTTCCGATGGTGGGGGAGGATGCAAGTCAGACCTGGCAGACCCAAACGCATTGTGAGGGTCTGCTGGGAACGTCTGGCAGAGTACCCTGTCAGAAGAAGTTTCAACTCCCACCTCCGGGAGAGCTTTGACCATGTTCCGAGGGAGGCAGCGGACATTGAGTCAGAGTAGACGATTTTTTGTGCCTCCATTCTCGATGCGGCTGATCGGAGCTGTGGCCGTAAGGTGGTTGGTGCGTGTCGTGGCGGTAATCCCAGAACCCTTTGGTGGACGCCAGCGGTGAGGGATGCCGTCAAGCTGAAAAAAAGAGTCCTATCAGGGCGTTTTTGCCCATGGGACTCCAGAGCCAGCTGACAGGTCAGGCAGGCCGGTAGGCCAAGCGGTCTGCGGCTCTGGCAATCACTGAGGAAAAACTCGGACATGGGGGGAGTTCGGAGAGGCCATGGAAAACGACTTTCGGGTGGCTTCATAGAGATTCTGGACCACCATCCGCCATCTCAGGAGGGGGAAGCAGTGCACAGTCAACACCGTCCGTGTATGGTGGGGACGGTGTGCTGCTGAACTCGACTTGAGATGTTGTGGACCGATGAAGGTAATTCTTTGATGACCCCTTCAATCCCGCCGACACGTCTTCCAACATGGAAGCAGTGCCTGGGGACTCTGAGGCGGGTTCTCCTATCTCTGAGGCTGAGGTTACCAAGGTGGTCAAAAAGCTCTTTGGTGGCAAGGCTGGGAGGGGTGGTGGATGAGATCCGCCCGGAGTTCCTTAAGGCGCTGGATGCTGTGGGCGTGTCTTGGTTGACACGACTCTGCAGCATCGCATGGACATTAGGGTCGATGCCCCTGGACTGGCAGACCGGGACGGTGGTCCCGCTTTTTAAGAAGGGGGGCCAGAGGGTGTGTTCTAACTATCGTGGGATGACACTCCTCAGCCTTCCCGGTAAGGTGTATTCAGGATTTCTGGAGACCGGATAGTCGAATCTCTGATTCAGGAGGAGCAGTGTGGTTTTCGTCCTGGTCGTGGAACTGTGGACCAACTCTATACTCTTGGCAGGGTCCTTGAGGGTGCATGGGAGTTTGCCCAACCAGTCTACATGTGTTTTGTGGACTTGGAGAAGGCATTCAACTGTGTTCCTCGGGTAATACTGTGGGGAGTGCGCCGTGAATATGGGATATCGGACCACCTAATCCTGGCAGTTCGTTCACTGTATGACCGGTGTCAGAGTTTGGTTTGCATTGCCGGCAATAAATCGGACCCGTTTCCAGTGAGGGTTGGACTCTGCCAGGGCTGTCCTTTGTCACTGATTCTGTTCATTACTTTCATGGACAGAATTTCTAGGCGCAGCCAGGGCGTTGAGGGGTTTCAGTTTGGTGGCTCCAGGATTCGGTCTCTGCTTTTTGCAGATGATGTGGTCCTGTTGGCTTCATCGAGCAGTGACCTTCAACTCTCACTGGATTGGTTCGCAGCTGAGTGTGAAGCGGCTGGAATGAGAGTCAGCACCTCCAAATCCGAGTCCATGGTTCTCGCCCGGAAAAGGGTAGAGTGCCATCTCCGGGTCGGGGATGAGGTCCTGCCTCAAGTGGAGGAGTTTAAGTGCCTCAAGTGGAGGAGTTTAAGTACCTCTGGGTGTTGTTCTCGAGTGAGGGAAGGATAGAACGCGAGATAGACAGGCGGATTGGTGCAGCGTCTGCAGTGATGCAGGCTCTGCACCGGTCTGTCGTGGTGAAGAGAGCTGAGCCGAAAAGCAAAGCTCTCAATTTACTGGTCAATCTACGCTCCTACCCTAATCTATGTTCATGAGCTTTGGGTAGTGACCAAAAGGACAAGGTTGTGGGTCCAAGCGACCGAAATGAGTTTTCTCCGCAGGGTGGCTGGGGTCTCTCTTAGAGATAGGGTGAGAAGCACTGTCGTCCGGGAGTAGAACCGCTGCTCCTCCGCATTGAGAGGAGCCAGATAAGGTGGCTCGGGCATCTGGTTAGGATGCCTCTGACGCTTCCCTGGGGAGGTGTTCAGGACGTGTCCAACCGGTAGGTGGCCTCGGGGAAGACCCACGACAAGCTGGAGAGACTGTCTCTCAGATGGCCTGGGAACGCCTCTGCATCCACCCGGAAGAGCTGGACGAAGTGACCGGGGAGAGGGACGTCTGGGCTTCCCTGCTTAGGCTGCTGCCCCCGAGACCAGAGCTCGGATAAGCGGAAGAAAATGGATGGACGTGCATTTTGTATTACGTATTTTTTTAGTAATCATAATTTGGCAATAACATTTTTCTTGGAGATTAATAAAGTATGTATGTAAATTAATTTGCGATAACAAAAAATCGCAGGAGCCACTCGGGAGTCAAGAATGGTCTTTTTTTTAGCAAACGGAGCCAAAAGAACCAACTCTTTAATAAGAGACGGAATTTCCATCACTATTGTGTGGCTACCCCTGATGGGATAAGCAGGGATAAGCCGAAAGGAAAAGAAGAAGATTGTTCATCGACATTGCGTTGGAACAAAGCCAACAGTGACACCTAGAGGACAGCCTATGAAAGTACCTCCTTAAATGGCTTTTCCTAATCCAATTCACCAGCAGGCCTTCAGGTGCAGACATCATTTTCCCAGCTCTCTTGTGGCTAACAAGGACAGGCATTTCCCCCCTCCCCCCAGAAATATATGATTAGGATTGTTATCACTGCAACAAAAATGATCCAGTCCTCATCTTTTGTCTTTAAAGCTGCCTGCCAGCCCACGCCGGTCGCCGCGACAACAGAGGCAAAGCCACGGCCGAAAGGGTCTGATTCATCAGAGCACTTGCGTTGATCTTCCATGTGAACCAGGAAGTACGTTGGATGACGCTCACGACAACCCCTGAAGTGGCCAAGCGGAGAGGAAAAGAAAAAAAAACCTGAAGGACTGACATGCCATGGTTTTGTTTTTTACTTTTTAGTTCAGAGGATTCTTTTTACTTTGGTTTGCATATCCACATTCTGGCACTCCAGATGTCAACTATGCAATTACCCACCCATTTTCTCCTGTGACTTGCAACCCTCACTTACGGAAGGTTTGGTTTGTAAGCTGTGCTTTTATTACAGACCAAGTTGGGCCCACTTTTTCGGTGCATGCTCTTTTGTCCAAGTCTGAATTACAACGTGCCAACAAATACTGTATAGTCCATTAGTGTGTCAAATGCAACGGCTGTATGAGTGCCTTCAAGCTGAGAATGATGGCGACGGGTGTGTCTGTCTGCATACTGTATGTATTTTCTATCGTTGCATTGACTTTGCACGTTGCTGCATGTCCACACGAGTGGGTGCATGTTGTTTTATACAAGAAGTATTTATATTTCACTTAAATTGAGGTAAATTATTCACCATCCTCTGCAGGGTCAACACTTAACATGCACGCATTTTAATGATCACACTGTACTATGATTTTGAAAGTGCTGTCCACCTCTGCTGATGTCTTTAAATCCGCACAATACAAAAAATGACACCAACTGGTTGTTTCCTTTCATTATGGTAACTTTGAAGTCATTTTGCAAAAAAGGCTCCAATTAGGTTCCGATGTATTTCCTTCTGGGTTCACTGAGGATGATTCCTCCTTCTTTCATTGCGGCTCGGAACGACTGGACCTTTTGCAAGAGGAACATGAAAAACATTTCATTTAAGAACGTCAATTAAACGCACATCAGGAAAGTTTGATGTGCACTCACAGCATCGGAGCGGTACGTCCAGGGAATGGCCCTGTACACCATTCTGGTGATGCCGGCCTGCTTGCATCGATGCGCCAGCACCTCGCCCACGGCCTGACATGCTGCCACGCACTGTGTGGAGGGCAGCTCCTTCTTCAGCGCCCACTCTTTGGTGGAGCAGGAGAGCACCGGGACGGGAGAGGAGCGGGAGAAGACCTCAGCTGTCACGTATTGTTGGCTACGAGAAAACACCAACCTAGAAAAAAAATAAATTATTATACCCATTTATCTAACAGTGCAGTAGGAGGACTGATTTTCAGGACACTTCAATTTGCTGGGGAATTTTGAAATAAATAGCTGTTTTTTTTATTTATTAAAATTGAACATAACATAACAGCTGATATACAGTACTGTTCAAAATAATAGCAGTCCAATGTGACTAAAGAGATTAATCACTGTTATTAGTAGATTTTTTAATTGCTACATGGCAAACAAGTTACCAGTAGTTGCAGTAATTCTCAGAAAACAAACAAGACCCAGCATTCATGATATGCACGCTCTTAAAGCTGTGCAATTGGGCAATTAGTTGAAAAGGGGTGTTCAAAAAATAGTGTGGCATTCAATCAAGGATCAATTTTGTATAAAAAAAAACAGGTGTGAATCAGGTGGCTCCTACTTAAGGATGAAAACAGCACTTGTTGAACATGCATTTCTCTTTGAAAGAGGAAAATGGGTCATTCAAAACGTTGTTCAGAAGAACACCGTGCTTTGATTAAAAAGTTGATTGGAGATGGGAAACTTATGAAGCGGTGCAAAAAAGTTTTGGGTGTTCAGCTAAAATGATCTCCAATGCCTTAAAATGGAGAGCAAAATCAGAGACACATAAAAGAAAACAGAAGACAACTATCAAAATGGATCGAAGAATAACCACAATGGCAAAGGCTCAGCCATTGGTCAGCTCGAGGATGATCAAAAACAATTTAGTGATTCACATGATTGCCAAATCCTAGAAACAAAAAAGTTTGTACTAAATAGTTTTGAGTTTGTAAAGTCAACGGCAGACACTACTATTTTTTAATTGCCCATTTGCACAACCTTAAGAGCATGCATATTATGAATGCTGGGTCTTGTTTGTTTTCTGAGAATCTACTGCACCTACTGGTAACTTGTTTGCCATGCAGCAATAAAAAAATACTAATAACAGTGATTCATCTGGTTAGTCACACTGGACTGCTATTATTTTGAGCACTACTGTATAAAAGAAAAAAAGGAGTGTGCGTTGTTTTGACAATTTATTTCTATCAGTATAGATTGGCCAAAAACACAAGTTGTCTTTTGTCTGTTTTATGAAGAGCTCGTACATTGCACAGTCGCCGGCTGCATGTGACTGTCGGACAAAAGACACATACAGGCATATATAATCAAAGTAGGAAGCCACACGAGTAGGGATTTTTTTTTTCTACTTTTTTTTTTTTTTACTAGACAGTTCCGCTTCTCGGGGTGGAGTCTACTGTAAGAAAGCGCAGACCGGAACATACCTACCTTGGTGCGATGAAGATGAAACAACAACAGGAGGTGAAAAGTTCACAAGAAACTAAAGTAAAACAAGAGTTTCGGTTTTGAAATTACTATTGGAACAACACATCATCAGTAGGGTAAAACTAACCTGTCTCACGACGGTTTCATCAAGTGAAAATATTGATTTTACGACTACAACAGCGAGTTTTCATCTTTCACCTAACATTACCAGTTAATCTGATGTAGTTATTTGCAAAAATAATAAATTAAATTGTGGGTCTTTTCTTCGCAAGAATGGTTAGGTCCGGTCCACCGAGGAGGTGATTAGGGACCCCTGATAAGTCACATTCAAACTTATGAGATAAAAACTGATGTGCTGCGTGCCATTTTTGAATCTCATAATTACACTTTTAAGCTAACTTTTTATAGTTAACTTGTTATTTCAATATTTAAACTCATAATTATGACTTTATCTCATAATTTAAACTTTTTAGCTCTTAACGATGACTTATCATTGGGATTTGTTTCTTTCAGTGGCGGAAACGGGCGGCCATACAAATTCCCTCTTCTAGCTTTCTCTAAATTTAGATATATTTTTGGGAAAGACGTCAACTGTGTATAAAACGAGCACACCTGTGGTAAAACTCCCGGTGAGGCCATATGGTCTTCCAGCCACGGTCCTTCACAGCCAAAGCCATCCGCTCCAAGTTCCGCGGGTTTCGGTTGACAAATGTCGGGTTCACGGCCTCATTGTCACCCAAGTTGGGCACCGGCTGGGAGGACGACTGTGTCACACACCGAACTGGTTTACAGAAAATACAAACATTTTAATAACACAGCGACTTTGGGTTTCAAACACGACTTACAATAGTATATATGTAATAAAATACACCTCAATTTGTTTACCTGGTTGCTTTGTGGACACAACACAACGCTGAAGTTGACCATGTAGTAGACGAATGCTTCGACTCAACGCCATTTATCCACAAAATGAGTCAAAATCACACCAAAATCAAAGTAAACGTGCTGCCATTTATGTCAAACACATTACAAGAAATACAAATTATATGCAGTGATATTTACATTAAAACGCCAAACTACTGCAGCATGCGCGACGCCATGTTTGACATTCAGACAACATCCGGGTACGTCATTCAAAGCGGCACCCACGGAAACAAATGTCGACTATTGTCCTGTTCCGCTACCAACACTAACTACTGTATTTAAAGGGTGGGCCAAAAGAAGGGTTAGTTAACACTTACACATTTATTTGAGATTAAATATTTCATGTAAAATGTTTAATATGTAAATATAATGTATGTAAATAAATGTACAATTGGCCCACTCTGTATATAGAGATGGATAGATATACAGAGCTAAATAGATATTAAACAGAACACTCAAAATGTTTCAACCAGCCCATTGTGAAGTATATGGATTTCTGAATAAGAAATAATCATTTCCAATGGCCGACTGACTAATTTTAAGAGCAACTGATAGATAGATCATTTATGAGGTATGTATTAAGACGCATTGCTGCATGTGATTGTACAGAAAAGTTATTTAATTTCAGTTCAAATTTGATCACTTTGACGGTGCATAACAAAACAAAAATGAAGAGCAGACGTGGTTCAATGCATTGTCGTAGAAATGAATAGACAGATAATCTGAGTAAGGCACAAGAGAAAACTGTTACAAATCTTTTAAGTTAAAATTTGTTATGCTTAAGTGACAACACTGATAAAGTACATTTATTTAGCCCATGACCATCATAATATTAACTATCTTTTGGTGAATTCCAAAGTCCTGGCTAAATCAGGTTCAACAACCCAATTCAACAACCATTCCCTCAAACTTCCCTTTTCAACTCATAAGATTATCAAAACTGTTAATTACAGTGAAAAAAATCAACCACTAAGCTTCTCTTTTGGAATGAATAAGAATGCATGTGTATAACACTTGAGTAAATAAAATTTGAAAAGAGAATAGTAAAGTGTTGTTGAATGCCATTCTAATAACAGTCAACACCATCGTGTTCATTGTGCAAATACACTATTTCATAGCCTAAAGCCTCAGAACACAGTTTGAGTCAAGTCTCCTGCAGTCTAACAACTTCATGAGGTACATAAATTAATCATTTTTGCAGTGAAGTCTTTGGCCAGTATGATGATCATATAGCAGCGGATGCATTGATCAGAGACGAGAATGAGAATGGGTTCAGCTTGTAGCCTGTGCCACTGTAGAACTTGTTCTGGAACTCCACCCTGGATGAGAAAAAACAAAATTTAAGCAAACATCATGCGGTGTTAAAGTCAGAGCAATTGTATTATATACAGTGGCGTTAGATTCCATCGTTTTTTTGCATGTTTGTCACACTTTCAGATCATCAACAAAATTATTAGTCAACGACAACACAAGTAAACAAAAAATATAGTTTGTAAATGAAACTTTTTATTATTAGGGGAGAAAAATGTGTGAAAAAGTGTTCAACATAACTGAGATAAATTGACATCTATCAGTCTGGAAAAGGTTAAAAAGTCATTTCTAAAGCTTTGGGGCTCCAGCGAACCACAGTGAGAGCCATTATACACAAATGGCAAAAACATGGAACAGTGGTGAACCTTCCCAGTAGTGAACATCCAGGTCAGAAAAGACTCCACATCCACATCCAAAGAACTGCAGGTTTCACTTGCCTCACCTGAGGTCAGTGTTAATAACACCATCATAAGAAAGACACGAGGCAACAATGATCTGCATGGCAGACTTCCAAGACAAAAAACACTGCTAAAAAAATAACTAGAAGACTTGTCTCAGTTTTGCCAGAAAACATCTTGATGATCCCCAAGACCTTTAGGAAAATACGCTGTGGTCTGACAAGACAAATGTTGAACTTTTTGTAAGGGGTGTGTCTCACTACATCTGGCGTAAAAGTAACGCCACATTTCAGAAAAAAGAACATCATACCAACAGTAAAATGTGGTGGTGGTAGTGTGCCGATCTGGGGCTGTTTTGCTGCTTCAGGAAGACTTGCTGTGATAAACAGAACCATGAATTCTGCTTTCTACCAGAAGGAAAATGTCAGCCATCTGTTGGTGACCTCAAGCTGAAACCAACTTGAGTTGTGCAGCAGGACAATGATCCAAAACACACCAGTAAGTCCATCTCTGAATGGCTGAAGAAAAACAAAATGAAGAGTTTGGAGTGGCCTAGTCCAAGCCCTGACCTGAATCCTAATGAGATGCTGGGGCATGAGCTTAAAAGGCAATTCATGCTGGAAAATCGTCGGGTTTGGCTGAATTACAACAGTTCTGTAAAGATGAGTGGGCCAAAATTCCTCCACAGTGCTGTAAAGACTCATTGCAAGTTGCAGTTGTTGCTGCTGAGGGTGGCCCAATCAGCAATTAGCTTAAGGCTAAAATCACTTTTTTTCTTAAATAATAAAACAATTTTATTAAAAAAAACCTCAATTTTGTGTTTGGTTGTGTTGTCATTGACTAATATTTAAATTTGCTTGATGATTTGAAACGCTTAAGTGTGACAAACATGCACTGTACAGTAGTGTTCAAAATAATAGCAGTGTGACTAACCAGATTAAATATTGTTATTAGTGTATTTTTATTGCTACATGGCAAAAATTGACCGGTAGGTGCAGTAGATTCTCTAGCAGTGTGACATTCAATCAGTGATCAACTTTGTGAAAAAACAGGTGTGAATCAGATGGCCCCTATTTAAGGATGAAAGCAGCACTTGTTGAACAGGCATTTCTCATTGAAACCCTGAGGAAAATGGGTCGTTCAAGACATTGTTCAGAACCATAGTGTACATTGATTAAAAAGTTGATTGGAGAGGGAAAAACCTATGAAGAGAAGAGGTGCAAAGATTTTTTGGCTGTTCTGCTAAAATGATCTCCAAGGCCTGAAAATGGTGAGCAAAACCAGAGACACGTGGCAGAAAACGGAAGACATCTATCAAAATGGATCGAAGAATAACCAGTAAGATGTGAAGCAGTTATAAAAAACTGTGGTCATATAACTAAATATTCGTTTTGTGATTCACAGGATTACCAAATCCTAGAAATAAAAACTTTTGTACAAAATAGTTTTGTGTTTGTAAAGTCAACGGAAGGCACTGCTATTTTTTTAACACCCCTTTCAACTAATTGCCCAATACCACAGCCTTAAGAGCGTGCGTTTGTTTTCTGAGAATCTACTGCACCTACTGGTATCTTGTTTGCCATGTAGCAATGAAAATATACTAATAACAGTGATTGATCTGGTTAGTCACATTGGACTTCTATTATTTTGAACACTACTGTATGTGCAAAGCAAAGAATGATAAAAAGGGGTGTAATCTCTCAAACATTGGGGTTCTTCAGTAAAAAGTGAGGTACCAGTGCAGACGGAGTGCGTGAAGGAATGCTGACAGGCCTTCCATAACAAGCAGGATGGAGACAGTCAACACCGCAAAGAAGGCAAAGACCACAAAGAGAACTGCGGAACCCACGTAGCCCTGCCACCTCAGAGCCACACGCATCACCATGACCCACAACACCTCTGACAACTCTGTGGAAAGAAACAACATACAGTCAGTTCGGAAATCACGCATCACAGGTGGCACATGATTAACAATAGAATGGAAGGAGTGCGTTTTTAAAACAGGAAGTCATATGAGTGCACTAACGTGCGTGTGCCAGACTGAGAGCCCAGAGTCGTAGGTAGGAGGCCGTGTTGGAGATGCAGCCCAGGCAGTACTCGATGGTGTGGATGGCCTGATGCATGAACACGTCTGCGGCATCAAATTCCTAAATGAGGGAAAAAAAACTCAAATGATTTTCAAAAGCTTTACTGAAGCTTCACATTAAGCTTCCTCCTCACCTCCTCCTCAGCGCTCCCGCTGTGCACCTCCCCTTGTCGCGTGTTGATGGAGCCTTCGTCGGCCACCAGCGGGCGTCTGTCTTCTTCCTGTTGCGGCAGAAGACATATGGGATTTTAGAGCGGTGACGGACAGCTGGCAGGTCAGAAACCCAAAAGTCAAAACTATCAATAGCCATGATGATGTTAGGACTTTTGTTTTGGTAAACATTTTATCTTTGAAGGTCAAATGTGCACAGGTCTGGCATAGCTACTGCTACTCTGTGCTGCTATTGGAGATCATAAATAGGAATTTATAATATAGTGTTTATTTTAGTAGTTATAGTATAGTATAGTGTTAATTTTAGTTATACAGTGAGGATGTTCCTTATCAGTTTGTTTTTCGGTCTGAAATTTTGTAGTCTGTTTGAAATACATACTGTAAGTGTGTATTTTATAACTTTGACAATAAAAAGAGGCATAAAGCCCAGTGTGTGATATGTAGTCAAGTGTGGGCCTTAACTCATTTCTTTTAAAAAAAAATTTAATTTCATTTTGTTGACTTTCAGACATGCCATTGTCATGTTCCTAATCAGTTTGTAATACGAACACAAAACACAAATAATCTGTTCAATTTTGTGACCTTGTTTTCAATATTATGCTGCTGTTGTTTATCGGAAATAAATTCACATTTTAAGAGTGTGTTTTAGCACATTGAGGACAATAAGTGATAAAAAGCCTGGCATAGCCAAGTGCGGGTGTTTGTTCATTTCATTTAGTTAAAATTTCATTTCATTTTATTGATGTCATTAGCTTGCAGCCTGAATGTCTAAATACAGAGCGTCTAAATGCGTGACCTTAGTAATTTTGTCCTGTCTTGATATTTCATTGTTTGTCACTTCAGTCGTCCCTCGCTATACCGTGCATCAAACATCGCGATTATTGAAACATGAATTTAAAAATTATGCTGTTTTGTGTTTGACTACGGCGTATTATTAGCAAAAAATATGCATATTCAAGCTAATTGTATGTATTTCCTGTACAAATTAAGCATTGTCATACATAAAAATGGCTAAATGACCTACAATACAAGTAACAGTATAAGCAATAAAGACCAACGTGTGAATGTAGTATACTATGTTGGTCACTATGTGTCATAGTTTTTTCAAAACGATACTTATACCTTTCTGCTTGTCAAAACCGTTATAACATAATTCTAGTGATTATTTCTTTACATATTAAATGTTACAGTAATTTGCGTACGCCTGGAAATAAAGAAGCCCAAGGTGGATTAGACAAACTGTATCTGTACATTTGTCCTACCCAAATAAGACATCACTACTATGAAACAAAATATAAAACTAACAAAAATCAAGAAAAGCTCTGTTTCTAGAAATAGACCTTTATTTTTTCCAAAGTCGTTACCCGGCCACTGCGGATAATTTTTAAATAATTTTTTTGTTAATGTTATCGGATTTATCGGTATGACATCATAATTCCTCATATCGGCCCAATAACTGTCGATCCGATAATTATCAGGCAACCCTAATAACAAACACGGGTTACTCTTGAGGTCATAGCCCATGACTAGCTAAAACTCAACTCTAAACTCACTTCCTGTCCGGCATCAATTCTGCTCCCCTACAAGTAAACTGTCTTAAACGGCTTATTTTTGGTGATGCTATCTACTATATTGGTTAATAAAGATATAAAGTGACTACAAGGGTGTTATTCATGTCTAGATGGCTCTTATAATGTAAACAAATTTATTTTAGACTGCAAGCAGGTTTTCCGTGCCATAACAATGAAATAAAGAAGGATTTCTTTGCGGAAATTGATTTATCGCAGGCAATTATGGAACCAATTAACCGCAATAAACGATGGATTACTGTAATTCATTTTAATTGTCATTTGTGCTCAATTTAAAGTGAAATAAGGGATGCAGTGACCTTATTTTTTTGTGCAATTGTGTGTGTTTTTATGGAATGAGTTATTAGTAATGTACATGTGGTTGTAATGTGAGCTCAAGTTTTAAATGAGGTGAAAAATACACAGAGACACTTACCAGCGGACGTCTTCTCCCCTTGTATGTGATGTATTCAAACAGAGGTTTCCCAAGCAGCAGGACGGGAACAGAGCACAGCGCCAGCACCACCAGAACTTTCTGTACAATACCCTGGTTGACACAGATGAGATTCCACAATCATTATCTCTTTAGTCGTGCTGTGTACCTAATGTTATGACTACAAAGAGTAGTTGTGTTGTTTGCAGCACACACACACACACACGCACTTGTCCTGTGTAGAGAGGCGGGTTGTCTTCATTTTCCGTGAAGAGGAACATGTCTATAAAGTGGATGAGTATACTTGGGGCCACTTTGGACTGGGCTGGAGTGTAGGCGATCCACTTGAAGACCACCATGAACACCAGATATCCGAACAGACACACCATGAAGAACAGCTCTGGGATCAGCACCAGGAACACCTTGCTCAACTGGCCAAAGTTCCTGCGGCGGAATAAAGGGGGCAGGACACGTTCAGGCAAGCCGGGGTTGGCATGGAAAGGAACAGCGTGTAAGATGGCCACTTACACATAGTTGAAGAACGATAAACAGACTCCAAAAGTCATGTGGATGATGCCGATGATGACAGACATCTTCATCTTGTACGAGTTGAGGAAGGTTAGCTTGTTGTTGGCCAATCCCCAAATCTGAAATAAAGCCAACATAAGCTTGAGGAAACGAGTAAAAGATGTGAAGATTATTGTGAGTCATACTGGATCAATGCCGAACGGATAAGGGCTGGTGAAGACACCAGTCACGACAGGATCCATGGACAAGTACTGGTTCCCTGCCAGGACAGACGCACTAGAGAGAAAACAAACATGAACTTAAAAAAAAAAAAAAGAAATCAAAACTGTCATTAAAAAAAAAGGTTCGAAAGTTCTCACTTCCAAATGTTTTTCTCAAACATTGGGCCGACGTGCCACGCCGAGCTGAAGGTGCTGAGGCCTCGGCTGAAGCATTCGTTATAAATGGCCCCCGTGTAGATGGAGAACAATCCCATCAGGAGAATCAGATAGCGACCTCCGAACATCATCCTCCAGATCTGAGACACATAAAGAGTCAGTTTGTTAGTGTGAGAATACAAAACAAATACACATAAACTACAACTACAAGCATTCATGAGCATTTTGTAAACTCCCAACAAGGGAGCAGCAAGGGGCTGTCTGTCATGGTTAGGAAAGTGTGCAAAGATACAATATCCCGCCGATGGAATTTATTGGTAGGCAGGTAGTCATTGTGTAGGAACAAAAGCGCTCACTGTCACGGCTGCTCAGTAAAAATAAGGCTAAAAAAGGCTGACTATAGTAAAGAAAAACGTGATTGACTAGTCCGTGAACTACAGACAGCGAAGTAAAACTTCATCTCAAAACAGATTGTGGTCGACCTCAGCTCTGCCGCTGTATTCATTTAATTTTATGGCTGTCAAATGTTTTAAAAATGTACTTAGATTAACCGGTTTTCAAATGATCTAATCATGATTAATCACCATTTGCAACTATGTCTGCCCATTTTTACTGTATTTTATTGAAGGAAAGATAAAAAAAAAACATGAATATATTTATTTGTATGTATTAACAACTCCAACTGAACTTAAAAATAAATGAAGGTAAAGGATAGCACACATGGCTAAAAATCAATTTACCTGACACTAATTTCTTTAACAGTAGCACAACATTTGAATCCCACTTTAACCTTGCTATTATGAACAACCAGGGATTGCGTTCAAAGACGCCACGTAACTTAAGTTAAATTCACATGCTTCGAATTTATTTTCTGTGATTTCCGAGCATATTTGAATGCAGCAAATTGTACTTCTGCATTAAAAGTTACAAAGTGAGTGATAAGAATATCCACGGATTTTTATAGACATAAGGTTGTTGAGATGTTGGGATTGATGGTTTTACGCAAAAAAAAATAAGTAATTAATAAATTAATTAGTTACCGCCGTTAACTCTCTATTTTTGTAGGCCCTACTTTTTTAAATAAAGTAGGTGGTTTGTGGTTTGTGTAAGCACCTCATTATTGTTGCTTCTCAATTTGGGGTCTTTCTCTTCCAGGACCATCCAGACGGCAGCCAGAGTCATTAGCACACCATGACCCACATCCCCAAACATGACCGCAAACAGGAAGGGGAATGTAATTATGGTGTATACCGCTGTAGATAAAAAGAAAGATTAAGTACAAAAGAGGAAGCGCATATTTGTTCGTGGTGACGCACCTGGATTGACTTCCCGATAGCTGGCCACTCCGTAGGCATCCACAATGTTTTGGAAACCGGCGGTGAAGGAGTTAATTGGGAACAGGGTAGGCGGAGAGGCGGATGACGGCAAGCGGTTGTAGAAGGAGTCGACGCCACTGCCGCTTTTTCTCTGAGGAGTGAGAAGAACTCTAAATGGTCAAAAGGGTCAGGTGGACGACCTCAAACTCACGTTTTGACTCTTTGCGTCTCACCCCTCCCTCCCTCAGGGCGCTCTGCAGCTCGGGAAGCTTGGCAACGGGACACCACGCCTCAGCGATCAGGCACTTGTCGGTGACGGAAGGGCTGCAGAGGTTCATGACCATCTGGACCGCCTTGCACTTCTGGACGCGCACCTTCCACTGGGGCAGCACGGCCAATGCCCGCATGAGAAGCTGCTGCAGGAAGGATTCGGTCTGAGACAACACCTGCAGGTCGGGGGTGGAAACACAACTAAAACTCTCTCATCCAGTCAGTCTACTTGACTGAAATCACACACGGTATAACTGAGGTACAGTAGCTGGGATATTGATAATCAATCTATAATGGACCTTCAAGAACCCAGTTGTAAGTTGCTTCAAATAACAAATATGTGCGTGAAATAAACACTCTTTGACTCGGTGTCTTCCACTGCAGTGAAAAACTGCTCATCTCGTCTGATAAATTCAATTATTTTCGAGTTATTAGCTTTGCCATGTATGCGTGAGTGTTAGCCACACGGGTGCCGTTTGAATGATGATCACACCAGGAGCCTCCAAACCCCACCACAGTCCATAAGTCGTCTGTTTACCGTGCTACCCGTGTAGGAGCATTTTATAACAAACGTGTCTGCCATGTGGAACACTGACATTAGTTAGGTCAAGATACTACACTGCACCAAATAATCAATAGCTTCAATAGTGCTAGCCATCTGTGATCGACTTTTGGGGTCGGCATTGAAAGGCATTTGCTGATCTCGGGAGTTTTCACGGAAATCAGCCAACAATATCAGTGGGCCGATATGATCAGACATTCCTAATTTTTGTTTTACTTTCTTGGCTTTTTGCAAGGCATTTCTCAAGGTCATTATTGATACCTGGTACTCATCAAGGGTAAGGCTCATTACACGCGTTTAACTATTATTATCATTTACCTGAAATGTTATTACATTAGCACAGCATTTAAGTTTGAGATGTTGGCCCAAAATTCAACCACTGAGTCTTAGTAGTAGTAGGGATCTGAACCGTCGACTCTATAACACCTGGACGACTGAGCGCCTCCGCAAGACTAACACTTGGTGTTTCTGAGAGACCACTAGTGGCCCACAGAACACACTTTGGGAAACCCTGATTGAGCTGGCTGTGAGACACTACACTGACTTGCTTGTTTCTGTGTAGTAAAAAAAAACAGGTAGACTAAGAGTCAAAGAGAACAGTCAGTCAGATAAAAGGTATAAAATTTTGAGGTACCGATTTGATATCCTCGATTCGGCCTTGAAGCCCCTGAAGAATCTCCTCTCTTTCAGGCGTGCTCTCGGGATACACAAACGTCTGTGTGCGGAAGCTGCAGCAAAGGCGAACAAATAGACAACCAGCTCTGTGCAGTAACACAAGTGCAAAGATTAACCCACCAGTCGCAAATCTTCTTCACTTTCTGGCCAATCTGATCCCCCCAGTAGGAAATGAGGAACACTGTCCACTGCACCATCTCTCCCTACAGAAGAAAAACAGTTCGCACAGGAAAATGCATGAGATCCCTGTCCTCTTTGTCCCCCTTCCTACCGTGTCCGGGTGCTCCAGACGATCCTCCATTTCTCGGAAATCCACGATGATATACCCGCGGCACGCCCGCCACAGCAGCCGCTCGAATGACGGCACCCTCCATGGGTGGACTACGCCTGCCACAAAACTGAGAGAGATGCAGAGTGTAGGGACTGGCCTCCTTCATATTGACCATCAAGTATGTAGAATGAGTAGTTTGTGTTTATGATTAGGGGAATGTGGGATGCATTTCTGTAGGTTTGGGCCCCTGAGGAGTGTCAGATACCAACATTCATTTGCTTTTTGGAGCTTGCTTTTTCACCAGTGGTTCTCAAATACTGGGGCGGGGCCCCAGGGGGGGAGGCGCGAGAAGCAGAGAGTACTTTCAGTGTAAACATGACAATATGTCCAAATTTGTTATACTCAACATGCCGTTTGACTCTTGAATACTCCATTTGTGCTCTCCATTTTTGTTGCATTTTCCTGGTTTCAGTTTCAAATTCAGTTCGTACAATACTGATAAATAAATAGATATTATCAGTTGTCAATAGTATTTCAAATGGGGAGGCGTGACAATATTTCTGGCCCCTAGGGGACGGCATGAGAGAAAATAACTGAGAACCACTGCTTCACACTACTAAAACTTGATGACATGTACCTTAGGTGGACATCGTGGCGGTTATCAAACAGGCCTTGGCTTTCCAGAATAGGTGGGGGTGCCTGAGAAATGTCAGAAAAAGACCATTATTTGGTGCTGCATGTGATTTTCAAGTGATGAGAGCAGTAAACACACACCTGAGTGGCTGTGAGGGAGTGTGTTTTGGTCAGCACTCCTCTGTACTGGCAAAGCTGGGTCAGTTGAGCCCGAAGACTGTCTCTGTTCCTGGACACCTGGATAGAAACGCATACAAAAATGTAAAAATGAGGGGGAGGAAATAACCCAAGAGATCACGGATTATGTTTCGACCCACCTCTCGGAGCTCTCTGGCCAGTCTCTCGCTCTCCTCCTCGATGGTGATGAGCTCGCGAGGCTGGGGGGCCAAAGGTGTCGGGCAAGGAGGAGGGAGGCGTCCGTCCAAAGAAGGGGACAGGGATCGTTTGATCTCCTGTTCCAAGAAGGCTGAAGAGGTCCAACACAGGTAATGTTTTAAGTAACATTTTAAGCGTAAAACATTGTTAGCCAATGCAAAGACAAATGTGTCGGAGGGACGATTACTGTGCGCATGTAATGCGAGTCTCTCGTGTTAAATCGTCCCTCGAGTAATATTGTACAGAGCAGTCAGGGCAGAATCATTTTTATGCCTTATCTACATCACGATAAGTTCTGTTTCCTATTCTATGGTCTTCATTACACCTTTGTCATTACTGGTACTAGCAAAAAATAAAAAATAAAAAGTGCACAAAAAAGCCCACCAAAAAAGCAGAAAATGGTGAACACATGATATGGACATCTCAGATGATGAGTTTTCTACAAAAAATAGGTGCCCCCCCCCCCATAAAGATTTGGTTGAATTCCAGTTTGGAGATTCCACTTTATCTTACTACACACTGTATGAAATATAAGCACCTCTCAGTATGATGCAGTGCAGTTTTACACCAATCAAACTGCAGCCTGCTTAGCGATGAATGTCAAATGGATATCTGTGTTAAAAATGACTGCCTTGCACCGGTACCCACTTGATTGTGCAGTGAGTGGGGAACAGAACAGGGCAAATACTCACAAAATGTTTTCTCCAGCTCCTCACATCGTCTGACCTCCCCGACAAACTTCCTCTGAAAGGCGTTCACGTTAGGATTTAACTAAAACAACAGGAGAAGAAAGAGGAAGTAAAGCGCTAATTAGTCATCTGGTCACAAGGGGATGTGCACTTGCTGATGCATTTAGCAGAAAGACTGGAGACTAAAGAGTAAAGTGCAAGGACTTGTCAGGGTCTGATGTCGTTGTGTATGACCAAAAGAAAGGTTTCAAATACTGTGACACCACTAAATGTGACTCGTGGACAGAAAATTTAATTCAATTTTGTACAGTGCGTGACCAGTTCACGAGGCAAGCATAAGGGCCCCTCTTTGTTCTGAAGACCACCACACACAGCAACTAACATCTCTGAACTCCACCAGGCCCAGCTCTCCCAGCTCGCTGACACAGTTGTAGGCCGAGCCGGACTGGAGGAAGAGCTGCACCAGGCATACCTCCTCGCTGCGGAACATGGAGCCCATAGCTGGCCTGTACAACACAAAAGAAACACGGTCAATGCGATATAGTCCATGTTGCACACAACAAGCATCCGCATATTGGGAAAATGGACACACCCAGTGAGCAGACATACAGTAAGTGGTAAAGGGGAAGAAGCATCAGGGTCTTGCCACAGTGACAATCAGAAAATTCCATTCTTGCATAAAAATCTTCTTTCAGTTGTCTGATTCCTCCAAGTGCCAAATTCTAAGCTTCACTATAATTTACTTGCTAATAACACAACCTTCATAAACACAGAGCAGCTTTTGGAGATTTATGGGCGTGATTTGTATCACAGGAGTGCCAAGATGAAAAGAAAATACATTCATTCATTCATTTTCTATAACGCTTATCCTCATTAGGGTCGCGGGGATGCTGGAGCCTATCCCAGCTGGCTTAGGGCGAGAGGCGGGGTACACCCTGGACTGGTCGCCAGTCAATCGCAGGGCACATGTAGACAAACAAACATTCACACTCTAATGTACATAAATATAAAAATGATCAATGCTACAAAAGTATACAAATGTAGTCATATACTAATTCCATTTGGTTTTTGCGTTTTCTGTGTTGTCTTAGTTTTTTCCATGTTGATTTTCCTCTTTTGTCTTTTCCTCATTGCATTTTCTAGATGGCTCAAGCTGGCAACAAAAAGCAAAGGCAAAATAAATCATTTTTTTCCTACCCATAATTTATTTTTTCCATGTCAGTAATCATTTTTTCAACCTCCGTACTAATGCACTCCTTATTTTAATTTTTTATAAGCGGCATAGAAAATAAATGAATGAATGAATTTGGTTACTGGCTTTCCATTTTTTGTTTATGTCCATGTTTATGTTGCTGGACCTTTAATGTTTACTTTATATCATTCATTCATTCATTTTCTATGCCGCTTATCCTCATTAGGGTCGCGGGTATGCTGGAGCCTATCCCAGCTGACTTCCGGCGGGAGGCGGGGTACACCCTGGACTGGTCGCCAGTCAAACCAGTCACACTCACATTCACACCGATGGAGAATTTAGAGTGGCCAGTTAAGGTAACATGCATGTTTTTGGAATGTGGGAAGAAACCGGAGTACCCGGAGAAAACCCACACGCGCACGGGGAGAACATTACTTTATATCAGAATTGAGAATTTTGTTATTTTTAAATAAAAAATGGGGGTACTTTTGGTTTGCTCTGTTCCACAAGAACGTACCAGAGGGTACAGTTTTATTTTTGTTTAAACAAAACAAAAGTAGAGCCCCCTTAGACTCCGGTTATGACTCACAATCCAGTTGCTTTTTGTCAAATTAAAACAAAGCGGTAACCTTATTAAAACAGAGAACATGTATTGCGGTCCCTTATAATAATTAGTATTGTGTGTTTGTATTTGTGGTAAACGGAGTGGAAGAGGGTCGAAGTTATGTAGGATTTCATGGCCAAAAGTGATTAACGGAGAAGCGCAAGGTCACGAAAAGACAAAACGTTAACAATCACTGACCTGTTCGTCCGGATAATTTCCACACGACTCCAACCGGTCTTGTCCCGGGGAAGCAGACGTCGTGTTTGTGGCAACTTCTGTGATTCGACTCCCACTTCCTGTTTAGAAAAGTCACGTTACTGCGACCTCACGTGACACGCAGCAAACGGCCACACGAGGCCGGAAGTTAGGACGGATTCGATGGGCGTCATTACCGTAATACCTTTACATGTAGCTAAACAAAATGTTCCTGGTGGATTTCGAAGTACTTTAAACGTAGTGATCAATGTGAATGTGTAAGATTGGCTACATTTTGTATCTATATTCAGCATATAAGACAGGGGTGTCCAAACTTTTCCCAGCAAGGTTCACATACTGAAAAATGAAAGGGTTACCCTGTAAAGCAAAATAAGATAAAGAAGTTATATCGGTATCTTTTTATGTTATGGGAAAAATCTTATCATTATCAACTTTGTTCTTTTTCCCAATTTGTTGCTGTTTTTTAAAATTTTCCAAATAATTTATTATTCCCATAATATAAAATGTTTTGTTATATAACAACTTTTTTTAAAAGCAAATTTTCCTTTAATATTTAAACATTATGCAACTAAAATGATTATTTCCTCATAATATTACAAGTTTATTCTTGTAAATTTGTGACTTTTCTTTGTTGCCTTAATTCTGATAAAATTACAGCAGTTTTTTTCCAGCTCTTTCAACTCAATTCTTGTAAATGTTCTTCTCCTAATGATGACTTTATTACATATATTTTCACTTTGTTCTTGTAACATAACTTTTAATTTATAATTTGAGTGAATTTTCAAAATCACTCACATAAAAAAAATGTTTGCTTTTCAAAAACAAAACATTCCCTCCAGACAAAATTTATTTCAAAGTGTGTTTGGTTATTATCGTCACATGTTGTTTGGTTTAGAAACAGTGCCGCTGAGGAAAAGCTGAGCTGGAGGTAAGAGAGATGAAGATGCTGAGGTTCTCTTTGGAGTGACCAGGATGGACAGGACCAGGAATAAGCACATCAGAGGGACAGCACATGTGAGAGGTTAAAGTCTGAGAGGCCAGACTGAGATGCTTCGGACATGTCTAGAATAATTAGTGAATATATATTAGTAGAAGGATGCTGAGATTTGAATTGCCAGGCAGGAGGCCTAGAGGAAGACCAAAGAGGAGATTTATGAATGTAGTGAAAGAGGACATGAAGGTAGTTGGCACAACAGAAGATGATACAGATGACAGGGTTAAATGGAGGGACTTGATTAGCTTTGGCGACCCCCGAAGGGATAAGCCGAAAGGAAAAGACGACCGTTACATCCAGATTGGCAGCATTGATTTTTCATGCAAAATTTGTATAGTGTAACAGATGACTATTAAAAGGACAGATTAATTGACCTGTTTAATGAAAGTGGGAACTGGAGAATGGCATACAAAAGATATTTTATTGTAAAAGAGCACAGTTTCAACAGGTAAAATAGCACGTTGTGAGAAATATACGTTTGATTTGACGTCAATCAACAAAAATGAACAAAACAGCCAATGGAAAGATGGATACGGGAAATTAAATGAGACCATTACACACGCATGTTTGATCTCCAGCTTCTGTATTGTGTTACTACAGATAAACTCTCATCTAACCATATAAACGGCTCTACATTAAGAGCCAGGAATTTTATTATAGAGTAGTAACTGTCACTTAAACGCACAATGAGAAAATACAACTGCATAATCAGGGATGCTAGAAAAATAAAACACGTGAAGCTGCTCTTGTGTGTTATATCACATTATTTAAATTGACACTTAAGAAAACTGAAGCAAGCTGCTGAGATTTCAGATAGTTGATAGTGTTCATGCATGCACATGAGGACTAACACTACAGAAGAACAGTTAGCACTGATTTTCCTTTACCTAAAAATTAAACGACTATGCCAAGTATGTGTCTGCAACCTCTGACTGGTCCGCCTCCTCTCTCCCACGCGTTGTCATCAAATTGTGCTTTTCTACAAACTGTAAAACTTCAGACTTCGGTCCATTCCGGCAGAGGTCAAGAAGCGAGCGTTCTCGCCAAAGGACACGCCGGTCACCAAACCTGTGTGGTCTAAGCATGCAACAAAATCAAGCAATGAATTATTGAGATTTGGAATGAAATAAGCAATAAAACAGCACATGTGCACTCACCTGTGAAATTGAGGACCTCAGACCACTGTTTGCAGATGTAGACACGGATGTCGGACCCTCCAACAGCCAGGTAGGTTCCACTCTGGTCAAACACCAGTGACTTCACCTAAAAGGGGGGGAAAATTATGTTACCATCAACAAAGTAATTCACCAAAAACAGTGTAAGACATGTCAGTTATCAGATTGTGTGAGGTGTTCTCTTTCAAGATAACATGTAAGAGTAGGGATGTCCTGATCTGATACGAATATTGAATATCAGCCCCCCCCAAAAAAACACTCAGTTTATATCGGCCAGCCTCTCAAATCTCTGATATTGGCACTGATATAAGCAGTCAACTCCAGACTGCGCCACATCTCGTTTATTTCGCAGCAAACACATAGGGCCCATGTGATCACAACAACAGTGTTTGCTAGCGTGCTAACCAAGTAGTAACGAGCAGGAGTGATATCAGCAGTGTAAAAAGACATCATAAATCTTGTCATGCACAAGTTTCCCATGGTGCCACAGAATTGGGGAAGTTTAATAAGACACACCTCATCGTACATATAAAGTGGCATCGCATGGGAAACTTCCAGGGGAGCTATAATAAAAAATAGCAAGTCCCCGTCAAGTGATGTCGGGTTTAAATGCTTCATTGAGCACCTTGAACATAGCTATATTACGCCAAGCTGCCACTACATTGTGGCTAAAATTAAACCCCAAAAGCATAAAGAAGTAAATAGGTCACTTTTTCCTCAGGTCTGTGACTTTGGTTCTAGGTAATCTCACTTTATCAAATCTTTTCTACCATTGCACACTACAAAGTAAGTAATAAAAACATGTATGAGTCATGCGTTTCCAACATTCCACACTACAAACTAAAGTGAAAGTATGTACTGTATGTTTTGTGTTGATATCGGCTAAATATTAGTATCGGCTGATATTTAAGGCTGCAATATCCGTATGGTATAGAGAATGAAAAGACTGTATCGGGACACCCCTAATAAAGAGGCAAATAAAGCTATCCCCTTAAATGTAACTCCTTTATTATGACACAGTACCTCATAGTTGTTGTCAAGAGTGATTGTCTTGAAGTTCTTCAGTTTCCGCAGATCCCAAAGTTTCAAAGAACTATCCTGTGCACCTGGAACACAACAGATGGGAAGGTTAACGTGATTAAACAACCAATAACTGCAGCGACAGATAATATGGGAAGTTTCTAGATATAGCACATTTCAAAATGCTTGCATAATTGTGAACTTCCTGACACTTTCCAACAGGTATATCCATACAGCATGTATTTGAGGGATCACCTGTAGCCAGATAGTATCCATTCTCAGAGAAAGCAATGGAGGTGACGGGCCCGGAGTGGCCTGGGAAGTTGGCCACGTTGGTGCGCTCCTTCAGGTCCCAGATCTTGATCTGTGAGTCAGCAGTTCCAGTACCAAAGATGAGACCATCAGGATGAAACTGAGCACAGGTGAGGGCTGTGACAGGAAGGGCACATCAGAGTTACCACCTGAATGAGAGCTCCAATATCGTGACAATCTGACAAATACTGTGGCACCTACCACAACCTGCACTTTCATCTGTGACTTTAGTGAGGACTCTGCCAGTTTGGATGTCAGAGAAGGCCCAGTACTACACAGAAAAAAAGAGAGTGAATAATGTTATAATACTAAAACAAACTACTCTTCCTCATGGGTTGAACACATTATTATAGTTGCCTTACTTTGGTAGCTGCACACATACCTGATCTTCAGAAGAGCTGAGAAGGTAGTCCCCAGTGGCGTGTAGGGAGAGTCCAGTGACGCCTGCCTCATGGGCACGCACCACCTGGACACAGTTGCCCCCGGTGACTGACCACACACGGATGGTCGTGTCAGGAGAAGCAGAGAAAACCACAGACTGGAGGAGGGAAGAGATAACATAAATATTGGAGAACGATAAAAGGGTGGAGAGGAAAAAAAAAAGAGGGAAATTGTTACCTGGGATGGATGGTAGATGACGGAGGTGACCTTCTTGGTGTGACCTTTCAGTGTTGCAACAATCTGCTCCTCGTTCTTGTCAAATACAACCACGTTCTTATCAGCACCACCTAGAAACACACACGAGACTTTCGTCAGACCCAGAAATGTCGAGAAGACTGGATGTGTCTCTCCAAGTATAAGGTCAACCTACAGTACCTGTGAGCACTTTGTTGGTGTCTGAGGGACACAGATCCAAAGCAAGAATACCTGGCACGCTGGCACTATGGAGACCCTGAAAGCGGCAAAGAACATGTGTTTACACGCTGCAAATTGTGGGAGGGCTGCTTTCACCAATTCCAACTGATTCGTTTCATCTATGAACACTTACAGCATGAGAGGCCACTTGGCGGTACTTGCCGAGATCCTCGGCTCTAACCAGGTCTTCTGGGACAGTTTTTCCTCTCTGGACAAAGATGGTTGATAAGTTGATACAAAAAATTTACAATGATTATTATTCTTTTTTTTTTTAACAGTTCAACGGTAAAGCAAAAATTCTTATACCTTCTTTCTTTCTGTGGTGAGAATAGTGGCTTTGTCTTGAAGCTACGAACAGAAAATGAAATACTGATGTTAAAACATTGCATAAAAAAATAAACATGCAATAGTAAGCAAAGAAAAATAGGTAATATTACTTTCTGGATGATCTCCGGAGTCATGCCCACTTGTTCACTAATTTCCATAGGCTCCCCAGCAGCGCCCTGAGAGATAGTGTAGAGGAGGAACCGCGTTAATACTACATCATTAGACAATTGACCTTTTATGAATGACCGCAGAATGTTAATTATTCACCACGGCGGCCGGCTGAGAGGCAGGGGCAGCCTGGGGTGCAATCAACCCAGCCTGAGGTTTGAGTGTGGCGAGGGCTGGAGAAGAAGGAAATATGACATTTATATCAACACATTGTTCATATTTAGTCAATTAAACTGTTGTCAACCCACCTTCTCTGGCTGCAGTGACCTCTTTGGTGAGTCGAGCGATGACTCTGCATGCGGCATCGTGTTGGTAGAGCGCGTGTGAGAGTTCTTGGCGAGTGGTCTGCAGCTGCTGCCTCAGGGTGAAGCTATGAAGCATTACAGCATCCTAGAAAAGATAAGAAAACACAAACAGGAAACATTAGAGCAAGGAAACAATCAGGTATTTAACATCACCACTCAGCAGAGGATATTCCTGTGGAAGCTGAAGAAGTTCAGCCTGCATCATTGAGATTGAGTCAATCCTCACATCCACCATCACCATCTGCTTAGGGCAGACTGCAGCCTATCATCCTCTCTGCAGAGAAGGAGATAGGCTGCAATCTGCCATCCCTCCAGAACCCGTACACCTCCAGGAAGTGGGCAGGTAAGGTTGTGGCTGACCCCTCCCACCCTGCTCGCAAACTCTTTAAATCACTCCACTCTGACAGGAGGATTCGGTCTATCAAGACCAGAACCTTGCGCCACTAGAACAGTTTCTTTCTGTCTGCCACCAGCCTCATGAAAAAGGTGCAGGACCCCCACTGACCAACACACCCCTCCATAGACTATATTTGTTAAATGTCATTAATGCAGATAATCACTGATACTGTTCATGTTGCGCCATTAAAATGCACTCTGCTAAAAATATGTATAATTGTAAATATCAATATATTTGCACCATCAATATTCATGTAAATGGTGCTATAATTCCACCCAACACCATCAATGATTCTTCTGCTGCTGTTTGGACCGTTACAGTTTATATATTATACTTCTCTCTTTGTTTTTATACTTAACTAAACAAAATATCCAGTAATATGTTATTACTTTGTACCTTTTTATGTAATTTGTATGATTTTTGACCTAATTATGTATTATATTATTACATATTCATATTATGTATTATTGCACTACAAACTGGAAGTGAAGAGTTACATATTATTTATGTACTTATTCTATTTTATTACTTTTCTCTTACTTTTACTCATGTCTTGCCTTTTGTCTTGTTTTATTCTATGTGTTTCTAATGACATTTTTGGAGAGCGGCTTGATACGTACATTTCTCTATCTCTATAAAGTATCTATCAAAGTATCGATTTATCTAAAGGATCTATCTATTTATCCATCCTATATACCTGACAATAAACCTGATGTTTCCCTTGCCCAGAAGGACTGGGGCTTTACATTCAAACGCTTTGCTTTTAAAATTTAGATTATCTGACACTGTGGCCAAACCGGTACTGTTGAAAAGGTGCCTACACAGTGCTCGAACCGGTTCTTTAAAAATACGAAATACAACTTACAAAGTGTCATAATTATACAGCAAAATCAGCAGAAAAAACCCCCAAAATGTACCACTTTTATATTACTGCGCATACATTCTGCACAATTTGAGCAGAATGTTAAGACTACGGGATTTTCTATGTAGTCCCACAGGCGAGAGTTGTGTACTGTGTTAATGAAGCAAAACACTTGCAGTGTTTTGCTTCAAACACTTGTTGGTGGCTGAGTCTGCATCTATTGAGGTGAAGTACAAACAACTTTTGAGCGTTGCATGGAAAAAATAATATCAAGCATAACACCATCAGATGAGTCCGAAATCAATGCTAGTAAATTAGCAGTAACCATTAATGTGGACATAAAAATACTTACATCTCAGGCTTGGTTACAACTGTTTATGTCAGTATCAGTGTCATTATGGTACAGAGTATTGCCAACCATCCCTAGTTTGCAGTGAGTTATGCATGAGTAATGCCATTAATTGTTCAGCCCCTAGAAAACATTCTAGGAGATCAACACTTACCCACTCATCTTGGAGGGACTTTAGTATGGCAGGAATGCTTGTAGCGGATGGTGCCTTCGGTCTAATGGGGTGGGAAACTGGCGGAAAAGTTTACGGCACATATATTTTGTTAAAATTGTGAAACAATACTGTGGATGTGTTGTAAAATTCGCACGCATACATTGCGTATATTACAATTTCATTACAATACAAGCAGATATCGGTTGCATAAAAAACACTTTTTAAGCAATTTCAATGTGGTCATTTGCTTCAACATATTTGTCTTGTGAGAGTGATCCTCCGTACATTTGCCTGACAATGCTTACCTTTAATATCTACAAGTTGCTCCTCAGACAGGGGCTGCCCATTCATCGGGTCCGTCCCATTCTCTGCAATATACTTCTCGATCAGCCGGCGCTCAAACACCTGGTTTGACACCGGAGAGACGCACGGGTGCTCCGGTACCTCGTTGGAGACTGTAAAAAAGCACGTTTACATTCTTAAAGTAACTTAATTGGACAACAATTGGATGGATAATCCTAACGAGGCTTTGTTAACGTGAGTGGCGACGCTGCATGGCCGCTAACGTTAGCTAAATTAGCTAGTAGCATTAGCACATCGCGTAAGCTATCTTGCGATGCCAATTCTCCGTATTAATGAATTAAGGTCACCTACTTGCACAAACCAAAGACATCTTCCCGGTGAATACTTCAAAAATCCCTTCTGATGTTGATATTAGTACTTAGAATAATGTATATTGCAGTTACTGTTCCCTTTACAATATTTTGCTCAACTTGTAAGTAGCACGCTCTCCTTTCATTGCCGCTACAACCGGAACTCTTCTTCGCGTTATGACGTCACTGGATGTTTGCCTGCTGCAATGCCACCTAGCGTTGGCATGCACCACTTGCTGTGCAGTTGCCGTGAAGGCACCGGACCGAATAAAACCTGAGCGTTTTCAAATTATGACTAAAATACATTTCAAATATAGACACATTTTCATTGCTTTGGCTTTTCCTGCAGTTCTGATTTTTGGTGTTCTGATGTCAATGATTGATTTTTTTTTTAAACCCTATTTACGCACAACTCATGCAAAATACACGACACAGTACTGGTGAAAATAGTGAGATCTGCCTATCTTGACATATATTTTATTTTAAAATACAACAACCATACATGTTTTTATACAAAAATAAATCTGTCATTCTCATTCAAGTGGGAATACAATATTGGGTGGAGTGTGTTACACTGTACACTACTTGTACCACTTGCACAGTACCTCAGGGCTTATGGTAAAATTATTCTACTACAGCACATACATTTATCGTGATAATTACTTGCAGTTAGTAAGTATGTAAAGTAATTTTTCCCTTTTGCAAACATATTCTATCACATCACACTGTCTATTTTCTATGAAGCCCCATAATATCTCAATGAGCAAACCTTTGTAGATTCAGCAAATATATACAGTGCAGATCAGGATGATCCTGAGGGTCTGGAGGTAGGTAACATCAGTGGATGGTGGAAAGGCGACTTTGGAAGCTCCATCAGAACGAAGAAATGACCACTATTAAGCAGGAAGGTTAAAACCTCATATCATGCTGCATAAAAGTACCATTCGCACGTAGAGTATCGGCATGCATGTTGAAACTAAATAATTTAAATAAAGTGTAGGCTTGATTGCAAAAAAGGCACAGGTAACTTTTTGTCTTTTCTGGAACTTTTCTACATGCTCCTCTGTGCACTAGAAGACGTTCAGCTTTTTGGAAGTGTAAACGCTGCAGGCTTCAGATGTGTCCGTGTCTAGCGGCAGCGTGGAATAATACTCATTTGTTTTGCTCCGTGTGTCTTGAAACGGCTCCTTTTTGATCTGAAATTGAATACAATCTTCAGAGGCGTGGAGGCAATCTGACGCCCCAACCAATGGGAAGGAAATGCTTCTGTCTTCCTCATTAGATGTTTCCTGATAAATGAAAGAAAAATGTCTTAAACTTGTTAACATCTGGAGTATTAACTTAGCAGTTGAATTGTGATGGGGCGAACTCACAGGAGCCCGTCTCGGCGCTTCCTGGTTCTCAGCTTTTGTTCGAATAGGAGTGTGTCCAGGCGTAGCTCTCCTCACAGGACTATAACCCTGGAAACGGCAACATAACACACAGATACAGTGTGTGTGTGACACACACACACACACA
>QODF01000010.1:3859510-3954619 GCA_024372805.1 Oostethus manadensis
CCTCAAATAAAGCTGAATTACAACAATTCTGCAAAGATGAGTGGGCCAAAATTCCTCCAGAGCGTGTAAAAGACTTGTTGCAAGTTATCGCAAACGTTTGATTGCAGTTATTGCTGCTAAGGGTGGCCCAACCAGTTATTAGATGCAGGGGCAATTACTTTTTCAACAGGGCTATGTGGGTTTGGATTTTTTTCTCCCTAAATAATAAAAATATTAATATTAAAATGTGTTTGATGATCAGAAACATTTTGTGTGACAAACATGCAAAAGAATAAACAGTCAGGAAGGGGGCAAATAGTTTTTCACACCACCTCACGGAGCAAGGAGAACGAAGCAGAACAAAGATGGCAAAACAATGTTGTTCATTGCTTAGTGTGCATCACATGAACAAATAAGTTAGTTTGATGTTTATTTTGTGCAGTAAAAGTGTTTCATCTCGAAGAGTTCAATCCCCGCTTGGTGCAACAATGATTCCAGCAAAAACAGGGCTTTGTCGTTGATTGTATGTATTTTTCGGATAATGCTTTCTCGTTATTGTTAAACTTTAAACGTTAAAGTTAATATGCAAATTTAAACTCCAGCCATCGTGAGTGGACAAAAAAAATAAGGCTCCAACTCATTCGAAGGAAAGGATCCCGATATCAGACTGAAATAAATGATATGGAGGATGATTACTTGCTCATGTCAATGCTCATGTCAAACTTTATCAAAATGTAACCATGGCTAATACACATTTAGACCCGGAATCACTATAAAATGAAATTAACCAATGAATTATGTTCAAATATTTATAAAAGATATGTAGGAGGATTACTTGTCTATTCATTAGCGCACGTTATCAAAATGTGCAAAATAAGGAATTTTGACCCAAAATGATGATACAATTAATTAATCAACTATGTTCAATATGTCAAGTTAATTAATAGAAAAAGGTTTGTGTGCAGGAGCAGACAGACAGGAACACAGATTCAGGTCAAATGTCTGAAGGGGTACGCAACTGTAAAAAGTTTGGGAACCACTGGCTTAGTGGGAAACCCGCCAGTTTGGTTTTGCCGATCTCCTCACCTGGATGTTGACTATCTGTGGCGGGGCTTGTGGCAGGCGGTTTCGCCTGAAGCAGGCAAAAATCTTTGATCGGTTACAGACGTGCCAAGGGTAGCGCTTCAAGAACAGAATGATCCCCGTCAAAGGCAAAAACAAGCTACAAGGGACAGTGATGGACTTGAGAAGAGCTCGCAGCTTGTCCACCCTTTCTGGAGCAGTAGGAGAGATGGGACAGTGAGCAGAGGCGGACTGCGAGGGATTCAAATGACGTTCACCTGTCACTCACCGGCCACCTGCAACGAGGTGGACGACACCAGGTTGCCATCGCTGTCTCTGATTTCATAGACGCCGTTGTGACTTTGGGTCAGCCTCGCTATGAAGACCACGTTAACGGAGCCGTTCCTGCCCACAGAGATAAGACCCCTGAACCGAGGGTCTTGGTTGGTTATATGGCCCTGGCGGATCAGTTGAACGGGACCACGAGGGGGGTCGAAATGATCCAGCGAGGATTTGTCAGTATGTCGGGTGGGTGAAAAAATGAGGTAGGCTTGTGGTACGGGGAGGAAGAGGGGCAGGGTCAGAGACTCCCTGTTAGAGCGGATCACATTGAAGGCGTGTCCTATATCAAATACAAATCAGACAGTTAGGTTTATTGAAAACAATTTTTCAGAGCACGTTCTCTTGACTTGTTCCTTACCGCTGACGGTGAGGGTGCTTCGAGACACCACCCTGCCTTCAGTGTCTCGCACTGTGTAGTTACCCTGGTCCGCCTGCGTCACTCTCTCAGCCACCCAGACCTTCCTGTTTTGCAGCAGCCGACCCCGACCCGCACCACTGGTGTTCGGGTTGGTGCGGTTCCACAGCACTATTGGCATCGCCTCAGATGGAGTGCCTCGGGGAGCAAACTCTAGGATGGAGCTGTTCTGGGGGATGTTGCACTCATAGTTCTCCCCGTAGTTTCTGTAATAGGATCTGAAGCATTCTAAAACAAGTTGAAAGGGACGGGTGGATATTGAGAATTTGACACAGACCTACAGCAAGAAATTATTGAATAATGCTGGATGCAGAGGAGGAGTGATCAACTTCCTCACAAAAAGACTGAGACAAACTGTTTTGGGGAACAGACAAGTTATGTTATGTTTTAAGGGTCTCCTAAAGGGATAACAAAAGATATTGCAAAATTAAAACGTGATAAGATTTCCCGTTCAGAAAAAAATGTCTCATGGGCACTAAGCCTGGGATGATAATAAATAAATGCATTGATCACACAGTAAATGAAAATGAACTTGAGAATTTTGTTGGGATGCATGCCCGTTTACCTCGTCTATCGGCTTCTAACAGGCAGGAAGAGGGTCACTCTGTGCATTGGTATCAGCACGTTTGTGCCATAAAACAATGACAGGAACAAAGTGAGGCCTTTTGTCAGACATATAGTTTCTTTGTCTCGGTGGGTGGAGGCGGGGCCGCTAGTATACACACAGAGTGTAGCGTAGTAGAAGTTTAATGTGTAGATGTGTAGAATATATGAGCCATTCCTTTCAAAGAGCCGTTCAAAAAACTGGCTCATTTGGCCAGTTAAAAAGCCAGCCTTAACTCGTTTCATCTGGTAAATAATCACTGGGAGGTAAAGAATTTAGATACCCCACCACAATGAGTTTGAATTATTATGAAATACTGATTAGGACCTTATTTGACATGTGCCACTGAGTGGCGCCACATTACTCTGCTTTTAGAGTGACGTCTCTATTTTGAATTACCATTTGTAGTGATAAGCGGGGACAAACCATTACGTAACAGGTATAAACATTAAAAAACAAAGCAGGCTACAATGAATTTCCATGCAAAACAGCTTTCAGTGCTAAGATTTTCCACACAAGAACATTGTTAATAGTACAGAACAACAAAACATACAAACAAACTGTTCATTATACCGGTAGCGTGTCCTGGTGTGCAATTTGTTGCGCTGTAAAAAAGTTAAGCCCTAAGGTTGACTCATAAACAGTTTTTGGGTTAATTGCATATTAAGAGCCGCGCTGGGCTGAGGTCCTCCCCATGTAACCGGAAAAAAAACAGCTCCCATCTGCAACTCGGTTCCGGTAGTTCATGCTAACAAGGCGTTCAAATGCCACATTGTGTGGCTCCTCTCAATGCGGAGGAGCAGTGGTTCTACTCCAAGTTTCTCCCGGATGACAGTGCTTCTGTCTAAGGGAGAAGCACTCTCACACACAGCAGAAGCACAGCCCAGCCACCCTGCAGAGAAAACTCATTTCGGTCGCTTGCACCCGCGATCTTGTCCTTTCGGTCACTACCCAAAGCTCATGGCCATAGGTGAGGGTAGGAACGTAGATCGACCGGTAAATTGAGAGCTTTGCCTTTCGGCTCAGCTCTCTTTTCACCATGACAGATCGGTGCAGAGTCCGCGTCACTCCAGACGCTGCACCAATCCGCCTGTCCATCTCGCGTTACATCCTTCCCTCACAAGACCCCGAGGTACTTAAACTCCTCCACTTGAGGACCTCATCCCCGACCCAAAGATGGCACTCCACCCTTTCCTGGGCGAGAACCATGGACTTGGAGGTGCCATCCCAGCTGCTTCACACTCAGCTGCGAACCGATCCAGTGAGAGTTGAAGGTCACGGCTCAATGAAGCTAACAGGACCACATCATCTGCAAAAAGCAGAGACCGAATCCTGCGGCCACCAAACCAAAACGCCTCAACACCCTGGCTGCACCTAGAAATTCTGTCCATGAAAGTAGTGAACAGAATCGGTGACAAAAAGGCAGCCCTGGCGGAGTCCAACCCTCACTGGAAACGGGTTGGACTTATTGCCGGCAATGCGAACCAAACTCTGACATCGGTCATACAGGGAACAAACTGCCTGGATTAGGTCGTCCGATACCCCATATTCCCGGAGCACTCCCCACAGTATTCGCCGAGGAACACGGTCGAATGCTTTCACCATGTCCACAAAACACATGTAGACTGGTTGGGCAAACTCCCATGCACCCTCAAGGACCCTGCAGAGAGTATAGAGTTGGTCCACAGTTCCACGACCAGGACGAAAATCACACTGCTTCTCTTGAATCCAAGATTCGACTATCCGGCGGATCCTCCTCTCCAGAACCCCTGAATAGACCTTACCGGGAAGGTTGAGGAGTGTGATCCCATGATAGTTAGAACACACCCTCCGAGACCACTTCTTGAAAAGCGGAACCACCACCCCGGTCTGCCAGTCCAGGGCACAAACCCCAATGTCCATGCAATGCTGCAGAGTCGTGTCAACCAAGACACGCCCACAGCTTCCAGGGCTTTAAGGAACTCCGAGCGGATCACATCCACCCCCGGTGCCATTCCAACAAGGAACTTTTTAACCACCTCGGTAACCTCAGCCCCGGAGATAGGAGAATCCGCCTCACAGTCTCCAGGCACTGCTTCCATGTTGGAAGACGTGTCGGAATGTGTGAGAGGTACATGTGTGGGAATGAGGAGGTCTTCAAAGTATTCCATCCACCGGTCCACAACATCTCGAGTCAAGTTCAACAGCCCACGTCCCTACCATACACGGTGTTGACTGTGGACTGCTTCCCCTTCCTGAGACGGCGGATGGTGGTCCAGAATCTCTTTGAAGCCATCCGGAAGTCGTTTTCCATGGCCTCTCCAAATTTTCATGTCCGAGTTATTGCCTCAGTGACTGCCAGAGCTGCATACCGCTTGGCCTGCCGGTACCTGTCAGCTGCCTCCAGAGTCCTACACTCTATTCACCCAAGTGTCCAAAACATGTGGCCCCATGTCCAACGACACAACCACAAAGTCAATCATCAAACTGCGGCCCAGAGTGTCCTGGTGCCAAGTGCACATGTGGACACCCTTATGCTTGAACATGGTGTTCGTTATAGACAATCCGTGACGAGCACAGAAGTCCAACAACAAGACACCGCTTGGTTTAAGATCAGGGGGGCTGTTCCTCCCAATCAAACTTCTCCAGGTCTCACTGTCACTGCCAACATGAGTTTGAAGTCAGCCAGCAGAACAAGGGAATCCCCCGAGAGAGCACTCTCTAGTACTTCCTCTAAGGACTCCAAAAAGGGCGGGTATTCTGAACTGCTGTTTGACGCATAAGCACAAACAACAGTCAGGACCCGTTCCCCCACCCAAAGGCATAGGGAAACTACCCTCTCGTTTACTGGGTTAAACTCCAACATGCAGGCTTGGAGCCGGGGGGCAACAAGAATTGCCACCCCTGCCCGTTGCCTTTCATTGCCGACAACACCCGAGTGGAATAAAGTCCAGCCCCTCTCAAGAGGACTGGTTCCAGAGCCCTTGCTGTGCGTTGAGGTGAGTCCGACTATATCTAGCCGGAATTTCTCCCGCCAGAGAGGTGACATTCCACGTACCGACAACTAGCTTCTGTAGCCGAGGATCGGACCGCCAAGGCCTTCGCCTCCGGTCGCCACCCAGCTCTCTTTGCACCCGACCTCTTTGGCCCCTCCCACGAGTGGTGAGCTCATAGGAGGGGGGACCCACGTTACCTTTTTTGGGCTGTGCCCGACCGGGCCCCATGGGTGCAGGCCTGGCCACCAGACGCTCGCCATCGTGCCCCACCACCAGGCCTGGCTCCAGAGGGGGGCCCCGAGGACCCGCGTCCGGGCGAAGGAAAAGTCCTTTGTTATTGTGCATCATTGGGGTCTATTGAGCCACTCTTTGTCTGGTCCCTCCCCTAGGACCTGTTCGTCATGGGTGACTCTACCAGGGGCATGACAGCCCCCAACAACTTAGCTCCTACGATCATTGGGACACGCAAACTCCTCCACCACAATAAGGTGGTGAATCAGGGAGGAGACAAAAGAAAATGTAAAAGACATAAAACGTGGCTAAACAGCAAGTTGAAAATCTGTTGTGACGCGGCACTCACATACCATAGAGACGCATCTTATATGTCTTCTCCCAAATTAAATTTGACGTAGCGCACATCAGTGAGATGAATGCTAATTGACTTTAGCAATATAACGTTAACCGCGTGAAGGGCTTTGTAATTATGACTGGAGTCGATAGTGTGGCAGTTTTTTACGATGGTAACATGGCTTCATACGGGCTTTATTTCATCTTCAACAACACAGCCGTGACTTCAAATGGACAATAAAAAGATTTTAGTTCACTAATCAGTAGCTGCTCATTTCTAGCATTCAACACTAGAACAAGGAATACTGGAACAAGGAAGTGAGTGAAACACTCAAGGGGATCTCAAACTCGCGGCTGAGGACTGCCTAGTCATATTTTGAGTCATACTTTGTGCTTATGCACAATGTGAATTTATGACATACATTTCTAAAAAAAAAAAAAAACAATTGGTTGTTTATTATTTAGTGAAATAATTTTTTTCTATTGTGCATTTATAATGGCCTTTTAATTAAGCAAAAATATGTTTTTTCTGATTACCCGATTAATCAAAAAAATGTTCAGTAAAATACTCAATTAAAAAAAGATTTGATAGCTGCATCCCAATTTGTGTCCTCCTGTCATCTATTATAATGGACACATTCGTCCCAATATCGCGGTTCAATTATTGCTCTATCAAGGTTTTAAAAAAATGAATAAATTAATAAATGATGTTTTGTGTTTGACTATGGCATATTATTATTTTACCAGTATGAAAAAACAGTATGACAATTTTGTTGGAGTTGGAGACAGTATGAAAAGAAAATATATGTAGTATTCTGGCCACCAGGTGTAATGTGTAAATATTGAGACATGACATTAAATTACCGTTACACTGCATGAAGTCAGCCATGGCATGTCCAACATGGTGGAAAATAAGTTCTCATCCCAGTCGGTGTGGAAGTGGTAATTAAAAAAAAAATAAAGTTCTTAAATTTAGAATAGTGTACATCAACTCGAGGCTAACTACTTTGCTAACGGTTAAAGCCATGGCTGTCTCTTGTGTCCATTCACAAGATCTCATTGCTTAAGCATTACCAGAGTGGAGTAAACAAAGAATAATCGTGTAAAGGTGACTACAGGGGTGCTATTTCATGTCTAGCGGGCTCTAATAACGACAAAGTGTGCATTTAGAAAGTCAGAAATAGGTTTTTGATGCTCTAATTATGAAAATGTTCCATTTATTGATATCGGTTCTGGAACCAATTCACTGCAATAAACGAGGGACGACTGTATTGCCAAATGTTAAAAACATATTACGAGATTAATTGCTTTAATTAGACAAAAACTATACAACCTGAAACAGTCAGGCGAACTGTCTCGTAGGTGAACCCAGAAGATAGTTTGATAGAATAAAGTCCCTGGTCCGCATGAGTCACTTCCTTCAGAACCAACACTCTGTCTTTGGTCCACTTGAAACGAGGGTCCCTTACCTAAATAAAGACATTCGATTTCTTAGTTGTGTGTATAAGACAAGAACCAGAAAACAAAACACACTCACGGAGGTCTTCTCAAGGAGGACACGTCTTGGTCCTACAGGGTCTGGTGTAAAGGTCACGATTCTTGATGTTGAGTAGACCGGCAAATGGAATTCCTTTCCAGCACAAACCATTTGGATGTCTTCTCTGTCACCTGTCAAAGTGCAAAGGGAAGTGAGTAGCATTGGAAGGTAAAAAAATAATATGATAAAGTGTTTGTGTTGGCTCACCCAATACGATCGAACCTGTAAAAAATAAAAATACACATTTTTACTCATTATATGTCACACAAACCAATGGCATTACATTAAACATTCTATAAAAAGGTCAACACATTGGCTTGAGGGTGCTATTCTCTTGGTGGCCCAGGAGTCAAGTCTGGCCAATGAGAGAGATCAGAAAAAAAACATTTCAGAGCTCCTGTCATATGGAAGATCTTTGACTCGAGGTCTTGCAGTAAGTCCTTTAAAAAAGCTCTACTGTCATATAAAGCAGCGATTCTGAACTGGTGGGTCGGAGAGTCCCCAAATGCCCCAACATAAAATGTCTGTGAATGCACCTCACATCTGTGTTTGCTTGTTACGTGTTTGCTTGTTACTTGTTGGGGGGGGTAGACATGGAGTGTGGAATTCCGCCCAAAATGTACTGAGCCAGGCAGGGTCAGTAGTGGTGGTTAACAGAAATGGTTACTATTAAACTTACCTACTGAGTGTTGATCCAGCAAGTTGAATTTTCTTGAATATTTTTTACCTCTCATCCAGGTTTTTAATTGAGTGACTCCTTGCAACTGCCTCAAAATGACATGTTAGCGCTTAGCAGAGGCTCCTGCATGTAAAGCTTGCAATCAAAGCAGGAAGAGGGCGGGATATAATCACATTCAAACATTAGCACCCTCTAGGAAGCTGTGTAACTGCTGCTAGGCCCTTTAAATAATGGGCCTTACAAAAATGTAATTGATTAAATGACTAAAATATTTGAGAAGTTGGCACTAAAAATGTACAAACACTTTCCCAGCAGAGCCTTAAAAACAGTTGTGCGAGTGCTCCTGGTATATAGCGGCTCTTCGATGAGCGTTTTGACAGTAGGTGCTTGAAAAAACAGCACAGCAGTCTTGTTATTTAGAACAGGGGTTCTCAAATGGTCTCAAACTTGGGACCCACATTTTCTATTTTTTGGAAATTGTTATATATTTTTATTTTTTACACTGTCATTTTTATATTGATGAAATTACTGTATTAATTTATTTAGATTTTTAACCCTTGATTTAAGTCATTGTTATTTTATATTTGTTTTTTTCCTACATTATTTGATTTAGTACATACTCTTATTTAAGTCAAACCAAACAAATTCATTTGTTTTGTTTTGACTTACGAGTTAAATTCGTTCCCAGACCTAACTCGTAACTCCATTTACTCATATGTCACAACAATTTCCCCCATAAGAAACAATGTAAATGCCATTAATTGGTCCCAGTGCCCTCAAAAACCACACCAATTTTTATTGTTTATTTGTTTTTGAATAAGAATGATGTGTCTCCACGCTTAATATTGTGTAAGAAACTTATATTAAACCATAATAAAAGAAAGGGTAAAAAAATAAATATGTTTTCTTAAGTGTACTTTACCTTGAAGAGCAGCAACGGAGATGTTGGCGAAGGTGTAGGAGTGGTGGAGGAGGTCAGAGTGAGATTCGGTATTCGTACTAATGTACGGTACACTACATAATTCAATGGTGGAGCTATGACGCAAGCGTTTTCATAGAAGCTGAGGGCAGGCCGTAACTATAAAGACGCTAACCATTCGTATGGATGATGTGCGAGTTTGATAAAGTAATTCTGCGTTTAAGCCTCGGATCGTGTTTGTCTGGATGAGATGTTTGTACGGTCGTAAGTCACATTAAAGCTCGTATACCAAAACAAAACAACATTTTGTCCGCGTAACGGCTCGTATGTCGGAAAACTTGTAAGTTAATGCGCTCGTAAGTCAAGGTACCACTGGAATTGCATGTCAAGTCAAGTTTAGAGAACTGTATAAGGCATTTTTTTCAAGGAAAACATGATATCTGGATGTATACAATCCATCCTTCCATCCATTTTCTATACCGCTTATCCTCATTAGGGTCACGGGTATGCTGGAGCCTATCCCAGCTCGGGCTGGAGGCAGGGTACACCCTGGATTGGTCGCCAGTCAATCGCAGGGCACATATATGGTTGGGCAATTCGTCCATCTTTCTTGGCAACGCTAGAGTCGGATGTATACAAATAACACATAAATACAAATTAAATACCACTTAAAATTGCACTAAATAACCACAAAATCAGATATTTCACTGTGCAATAGCAAAAGGAAAATGACTAAAAAGTGCGACCGGCTAACCAGCCCAGTAGAGAACCACTAATTTAGAGGATCTTGGACGGGTGTTTTTGCAGTAGGTCTTCAAAAACAGCAGACTGCTCCTGCCACTTGCGTGATCTTTAACTTTAATACCTGCACAGCAATCCTGTCATTATAGAGGATCTTTGACGAGCATTTTTACAGCTGGTGCTTAGAAACAGCACAGCAGTCCTATCATTTAGAGGATCTTTGATGGGAGTAAGTCCTTAAAAACAGCTTCACAGTTCTCCTGGGCAGTTTGCCATTGTATATGGTAAACATGTGGGGCCAAGCGGCGTGCTACCAAACTGCTTTAAAGACAACTCACCCACAGCAATAGTAGTAGTCAGAGGAAGGCTCCAGAGGAAAGAGAGTAGCACACAGGAGGACATTTTCTCCTGTAAAGAAATAGAGCAGGTGGTTTCTTCTTTACACATGTGTAGAAATACAAAAGAAAACTGATGCTTCCAAGCGTGGTCATTAATTCCTTAATTTTTTTAGTGACAGCATATTAGCGCTGCAGGCTAGCGTAAGTACGACAACGGAATGACTCGCGTGGACAGGACAGGAATATTTATGTATGCATGTTGGGAACCAGTGACGTGACGGTCTGACGCCACGGCTCCCTCAGGTCACGCCCGATAACAAACATCGTTTATTATCTTTGACATACATCCCCCACCCGAACCCACCTGTAGGATGCGAGGTAAACGGCTTCACGGGAGGATAGCGCGAAATGTTAACACGAGCCGAGGATAAAATGGGTATCAGAGTTGGCGCGTGCGCAGTGGCTTCTTCCTGGCATTTATGGCGATGTGTCAATTGTATTCTGGAACCACTTTACGCCAACCGCGTAGCGCGCCGCGCCGGTGTGCGTCGCACCTGCGGGAAAACGACGCTCGTTACGCAAAGGGTTTCCGAAAAGTGGCAAAAATGGCATCAGTTAGCCCCACATGATAACACCCAAACACAACGTTTAGATTCTATTGTTCCCTGTAGCTTTTCTCTATTTTAAATTGTACTGTGACACTACTACTGCCTGTTCTACTGCATATAATATACATATTTGATGTGCGTATTGTTAATAATTCTAATTATATTTTATTTGATGCTCTCTTTTAAGTTGCGAAGTAGCCTGTGTTGCTTTTTAGCATGAAAGTGTCATTTAATGAGATTATTTGCAGTATCTAATAATAGAAGTAGTATTGCTGCAATTATCATCAATTATCAGAAGTACATGGTATTGTTAAGGCCTATCCAAATCGGATTGAATTTAACAATCTTTGTACCACCTTTAAAATTAAATGTAGGTACATAATGTCATTCTCAGTCACACTATGATATAATGCAGAATGTCTATGTATTTAGAGTTATAATTTTGGAAAAATAATTTCTGTATCTTCACATGTAGACAAACAAGAACTTATTACATGATTATTATTACTACTACTGCATTATTGGTCATTATGATGGCTGGGTTCATGTGAATAGGTGTCAATCTAAAGAGTGTCTATGTCAGGGGTCTCCAACCGGCACTTCACCAAAGGGTCAAAGAAACTCACAGTAGTTTTATAGCTGCTCGATTCAGCAATTATGCCTCTATTTAGCAACAAAGGACTAAGGGTGTCGCAAAATCTGGCAAGATTAAAACGTGACAAGATTTCTTGTTTTGGAAAAAAAATGTCTCAGGGGCACTAGGCCTGGGACAATAATGCATTTCCTGAAGGTCTTTCCTTCCTGCAGCTGTGGGACTATAAAACAAAAACCGCTCCAAAACATTCCACAGGACAACGGCATGAATGGTGAGAGCCCTTTTGTCAGTCTTCATGGGTGGAGGCGGGGCAGGTAACATACATACAGAGTGCGGAAGAGTGTAACATAACATAACAAACACACAAACTAGTGAACTGGAATATATTGTCAGATTTTTTCATTGTACTTTTCTTAAAAGGAGCACAAAAATCTCATCTTGTCTTGTTCTCATAGAGCCAAATAGTCAAAGCAGCTCAATAGTGATGAAAGTTGGAGACAACTGGTCTATGTATTTGGAATTTAACCCAAAAAATAAATTAACATGTACACGCTTGGTAAATTCTGATTATCTTCTTCTTATTATTATTATTAGAAGTAGTAGCCACGTCATATTTGTAAGTGAAAATTAATTCATTTTACCTAGTAAAATCAAATTACAAAGAATACTGTAGTAGCTGTACTGTAACATGCTAGTACTACTACTACTACTACTACTACTAATAATAAAAGATAAAAAAATATAACAATAAACAGTAGTAGAAATAGCAGCGGCGGTCAAAAGTCAGTGTTTTGCAAGTCTCAAGTCAGGTCAAATTTCAAGTATAGACATCCAAATCGAAGTCAAGACTCAAGTCAAGTCAAGTCAAGTCATGCATCAATTCGGGCGGGGTGTACGGTCAGGGGGGGGGCGCGAGATGCAAGGAGTACTTTAAATATTAAAGCAGACCTGCCGACATGTCCAAATTGATCATATTCAGCATGCAATTCGACTCTTGGATGCTTCACAGCTCTGCATTTTCCTGGTTTCAGTTTCAACTTCAGTCTGTACAGTACAGTACCAGATAATTAACTAGATAAATTATCTGTACAGTACCAGTACCGATAAATACATAGATATCAGTTTCTCAGTAGTATGTCGGAGGTGTGAAAACATTTCTGTCCCCTAGGGGGGGCATGATAGAAGATAACTCAGATATAACTCAGATATAAAGTCTTACCAAATGCATTTTTAAATTAAATACCAGAGAGGCAGGGAAGACTTTAAATATTAATGCAGACCTGCCAACATGCACGGATTTGTTGTACTCAGCATGCAATCTGACTCTTGAATATTCTTGTACAGTAACATCCTTTGCACTGCCTGGACCGCGTTGTGCATGTGTACCTAATGTTATGGCCGGAGCTTGAATATGCGCAGAGCTTGCGTAAATCTTGCGCAGTCATGACGTCGCCGGGAGAAGCCTCGCCCAGTACGCTTCTGTTCCCCTCCAGGTTACGCTAAACTCGGCTTGTTCTAGAAATAAATAAATAAAGTCTCAGCGGGTAAGTACAGATAATTCATCACATGACAAACAGTTAAAGGCTGATGTTTTACTTTGCACGGACTGAAGTGTCGTGTTGTTCCTCCACAGGTCATGTGGCTCCCCTTCCTATTCGCGTGTTCGCTCGCTGGTGAGTATATCAGCACAGGTAGCCTTTATTTATGAACAATGTTCCTTTCTAACACTCAAATGCACCATCGGACAAATTCTGTTCATTGCCAGTAAGCTGCACTTTTGTCCTCGACGGGGCAACGACGTTATGGGACTGACGCGCCGAAAGTGAAAACCAAAAAAACTGGAGGGGGGGGGTGGGGTTAGGGTTTTGACATATGAAAAACGTTTGCTCTCCAAACGTGGTTGAAATTAAGTGTGTCTGACAGGGGGGAAGGTTGTTTACAAGAACGTTACCATGGGAACGGTAAATTCTGATCCACTGTGTGTACTGAGCCACCATTACTGAGAGTTAACTGGTTCTAAGGTATTTCTGTGTTTGTATTTGCGATTTGTTACTTCTTATTACATAAAGTACTGTACTGACCCGAATATGAGCTTGTGTTCACATTAGTAGTCCGGTTCTCTGGTCCGCATTTGAAAAAGATATGACATTTTTGTCATGTCTTGATTGGGGAGCGTGTACATTGTTTGCACGCAAAACAACGTGATTTCCACATCATATACTCGTAGGACTTGTTTGACTGGCTGAGGTGTAACAAAAAAAGATATCAATTGTACAATGGAAAAGGTTCCTGGAAATGTGTTTCAAGGAGACCAGTTTTTGACAGGTTACAGTATTTCCCACAGGACTACTCTATTTGTGGCGATTGGTTGGTCACATTAAAAAAAAATAGAGGAAGAGTTTGAAAATACATCCGATCCAAACGTGGGAAAAAATGATCTTAAATGTCTTTCCTGATAATAAGTAGGTGATGTATTAGTAACAACATTATGCCACATCATTTGATAGAAATGATAATTGGGGGGGGTGTGAAAGACACCCCAAAAATGAAAGTGAAAAAATGATGCAGCAGACTGGTCCATTTTGCAAAAATGTCATTGTAGCAACTCAAAATGATTCTCAATAGTCTGTGTGTCCCCCACGTGCGCATGCCTGACAACGTCGGGGCATGCTCCCAATGAGACCACGGATGGTGTCCTGGGGGATCTCCTACCAGATCTGGACCAGGGCATCACTGAGCTCCTGGACAGCCTGAGGAACAACCTGGTGGCGCCGGATGGACCTAAACATAATGTCCCAGAGCTGTTATATTGGGTTTTGGTCAGGTGAACGTGGCGGCCAGTCAATGGTATCAATTCCTTCATCTTCCAGGAACTGCCTGCATACTCCAGCCACATGAGGTCGGGCATTGTCGTGGACCAGGAGGAACCCAGGTCCCACTGCACCAGCGTAGGTTCTGACAATGCATCCAAGGATTTCATCCTGATACCTAATAGCAGTCAGGGTGCCTTTATAACCTGTAGAGGTCTATGCGTCATTCCAGGGATATGCCTCCCCCGACCATCACTGACCCACCAACAAACCGGTCATGCTGAATGATGTTGCAGGCAGCATAACCTTCTCCACAGCGTCTCCTGACACTTTTACGTCTGTCGCATGTGCTCAGTTTGAACTTGTTCTCATCGGTAAAGAGCACCGGGCGCCTGTGGCGTAGTTGCCATAAATGCCAATCAAGCTCTACGGTGCTGAGCAGTGAGCACAGGGCCCACTACAGGATGTCGGGCCCTCAGGCCACCCTGATGGAGCCTGTTTCTGATTGTTTGGTCAGAAACATTCACACCAGTGGCCTGCTTGAGGTCATTTTGTAGGGTTCCGGCAGTGCTCATCCTGTTCCTCCTTGCACAAAGGAGCAGATACCGATCCTGCTGAAGGTTTAAGGGCCTTCTACGGCCCTGTCCAGCTAACTTGTAGTAACTACCTGTCTTCTGGATTCTCCTCTATGCTCTTGAGACTGTGCTGGGAGACACAGCAAACCTTCTTGCAACGGTACGTATTGATGTGCCATCCTGGAGGAGTTGGACTACTTTTAGACGGAACTACATCCAGGTAGCGCACCATGCTATCAACAGAGATGTTGATCCAAGCCAAATGAAAAACTACAGCAGTAGAAAGTCAGTCAGTAAAAAAAATCAGCCAAAAGAGATGGAGTCAGTTGCCTCCCTGTTTTGGGGTCTGTCTAACTGTTGCCCCTCTGATGCACTGTTGTTGATTTCATTAACAACAAAGCAGCTAAAACTGGTCAACAACCCTCCTGCTACTTAACTGTCCCGATCAATATCCCAGAATTTTGACCAATAGGTTACTGTACTCTTATTCAAAAGTGTTCCTCTAATTTTTTTGAGCAGTGTGTACATTCCATTCCATTCCATTTTCTTACGCTTACCCGGGTCGCGGGGGCAGCAGTTTCAGTAGGGAAGTCCAGACTTCCCGGTCTCCGGCGACCTCTGACAGCTCCACCGGGAGGACAACAAGGCGTTCCCAGGCCAGCTGTGAGACATAGTCCCTCCAGCGTGTCCTAAGTCTTCCTCGGGGCCATCTCTTGGCTGGGGATACCCAAAACACCTCGCCCGGGAGGCTTCCGGACTAGATGCCCAAGCCACCTCAACTGGCTCCTCTCGATGTGAAGGAGCAGCGGCTCTACTCTGAGCTCCTCCTGGATGGCCGAGCTCCTCACCCTATCTCTTAGGGTGAGTCCAGCCACCCTACAGAGGAAACTAATTTCCGCCACTTGTATCCGCGATCTTGTTCTTTCGGTCATGATCCATAACTCATGACCATAGGTGAGGGTGGGAACGTAGATCGATTGGTAAACAGAGAGCGTTACCTTCCGGCTCAGCTCTCTTCACCACAATGGTCCGGTACAGCGACCGCATTACTGCGGATGCTGTAATGCTGTCAATCTCACGCTCTGACCTAAGGTCACCAAGCTGGACTCCCTCAACACCTTGACTGCGCCTAGAAATTCTGTCCATGAAGATTATGAACAGAATCGGTGACAAAGGCAGCCTTGGCGGAGGCCAACGTTCACCGAAAACAAGCTCGACTTAGTGCTGGCAATGCGTAAGTAACAGTGTATATATATATATATTGCATAATAATATTTATGGACGCACGTCAGCAGTTGACTCTCAAAAAACACAAAATGCGTATATAAATGAACATTAAAGGTTACCTTCACTGAAGAGTGATGTGGCAGCGGGGTCAACACCTACCTCTTCAACACCACTTCCTGTCTGGTCATGAGTTATTTCTTTAATTCAATAGTGTTTCCCACCTGCTTTATCAAAATGGTGGCATTTGCAATTTTCTTTGGCTCCATTTTGGGTTATTGAGGCCATGTCTCTCAGTCGAAAACGGGTGGATTGTACTTTCTGGGTTGGGACTGAGGTCTTACCCCAGGTGGAGGAGATCAAGTATTGCGGGGTCTTGTTCACGAAGTTGTCTGAAAGCTTTCTGTGCAGGTTATCGTGTGTAGTTGCTCTATAGGAGTCAGTCCAGATCTTAATACAAAGGCCAGAAAAAGAGTACAATAGCCCCCCTTTAACAAAGGAAGAGGGTTTTTAAGCTCAGGCTTCTCCTTGGCACTATCCCTAATGATGATGTTTAATATGTATCCAGATCATTGATATCTTTGACAACCAGCACTCCTGCTTCTCCTGGACCTCCATGTAGCTTGATGTATATTTTTCCATTGGTGCTCCAAGTACTTTGTAACTTTCCCTGCTTCCTCAAGTCTCGTGCTTGGCAACACGTCAGCGTTGTCAGCAATGTCAGCGTTGCGTTATGTCAGAACTTCAGAAAAGTACTTCACAACCGAGGAGTAGTTATGATGCTAACTTTAACATAATAGTTCTCAACGAAGCGGTCGTCTAACAACTGTTAAAAATGTTATAAAATATTCATTCATTCATTTTCTATACCGCTTATCCTAATTAGGGTCGCGGGTATGCGGGGGCCTATCCCAGCTGACTTTGGGCGAGAGGCGGGGTACAACCTGGACTGGTTATACAATATATTAAAGAAAATATGATTAATAAAATAATAACCGGGGTGATTGTGTCCTATTACAGGATCCTTTGCTATACAATATGAAGACGTGTGCTACGGTAGAACGTATCGCTTCCCGTTCGACTATTCGCCGCCTGTATTTCAAGGGAAGATATACTTCACTCCAAGAAAAGGGGGAAGCAGAAGGCTAGTGTACGACAATGGCGAGGTGAGCTACTTGAAGGGCGATGATGAGACGTCCACACATGCAAAAAGTCGTGAAAATTCTGCGCCGTGTTGTCTTCTCAGGCAAATGACCCACGTCTCAAGGCTAACCCTCATCTTTCTTTGCAAGACCTGAGAGAACAAGATGAAGGAACTTTCTCAGCACCATTTGGTGATATCTTCTACGATATTGTCGTACTAAAAATTTTAGGTAAGTGCATTTTTTTGATACACTGCTGTCAATGCTAATGTTGCTATTTACAGTTGTGTGCAATGTTGGCAAAATTTGTGACATTTTGACATATTCTACCCCGCCCCCTAAAATTTGGTCGGACCCCATATTTTCTGCATGTTTAGATATGCTGAGATGTTCTACTGCACTTGAGCTCTCAACATGGACCATTTAGTGTAAGCACCATAATGTTGGAAGATGCTATTTCTATACAGACGTCTCTCGTTTATCAAGGTTAATTGGTTCCGGACCCACCGCGATAAAGTGAATTTCCGCAGGGTAGGATTCATCCATACATCCATCTACTATGCCCCTTATCCTCATCAGGGTCATGGGGTATGCTGGGGCCTATCCCAGCTGACTGCGGGCAAGAGGCAGGGCACTGGACTGGTTGCCAGTCAATCGCAGGCCAACAATCATTCACACTCACATTCATATGCTATGGACAATTTAGAGTCACCAGTTAACCTAACATGCATGTTTTTGGAATGTGGGGTACAGAGTACTCCGAGAAAACCCACGCACGCCTGGGGAGAACATGCAAACTCCACACAGAGACCAACATGCTAACCGCGAACTAGGATGTTAATAAATGGACTATTTTCATATTGAGGACAAAGAAAACCTATTCATGATTTTCAAAATACAATTTTTACCATTATCAGAGCCCTGTACATGTAATAACACCCCTATAGTCACCGTTACACTTGTATTACCTATTATCTTAGTAGACATAATAGAAAATGAGCCATCTTAGACATACATAAGATTCACATATCAGCATGGACAGCGCACCTCCAGAGGTGGATATTGTCTCATCAATGTAACATTACTCCAAGCAACCAGTGAACAATACTGCTGCTATTTGATATGCTATGATGCACTTCAACATTGCTTTATTAACAAGCAGTGAACATTTACACAGGAGCTGCTGTCGGCCACCCTCTACACTGCTGCTAGCACCCAGCAACAGTCAACTCTAAACAGCTGACGTCACACACGTCACTTCCAAGGCCCCGCTTCTTAAAGGCATCTTCTAACGTCCCTTGAATGCCTCATATTTGTATTTTCTTTTGTTAAATCATTTAAATGCTTGAAAATGCTTAATTTAGGCCAATAATATGTGCACATTTTTTGTAACAATTTACCCCATTAAGCCTCAAAGCAATGATCATTTATTAATTATTTTTCGAAAATTCATGATAACCGCAATTTAGCGTGGGATAACTGGAGTATTCCCTGAATATAGCACTGTAATAAACATGGTTGCCGAAATGTGAGGGTTTACTCTTTAGTGAAATACTGCATTACAGAGTAGATTGGATTTCTTACAATTATGTCTTTTTTTAACTGCCATCTGCTTGTGTTTTACTACATAAGTTTAAATAAGAGAACCTATACTCTTATATTCTGTCTGTCTCTAGAATGCGCAGAAGATATACACAGGGAATATAATGATTCGTATCGCTTCACCATTCCCGACAATGTGGATATTCTGGAATTCACTCCGATGGGCAAGCCGGACCAAACAATGGTTGTGTGGAATCGCACTCAGCCTACTACTACGGCAGGCAGGGGTCGGCCCGAAGAATATTACTGGGAGATTTCAGACCTCACACAGAAGGATAGTGGCTACTACAACTTGAGAAAAAAGAGCAACACTCTGGACTCCAGGAAAAAGCTTACAGTCACAGGTAGGCCTGTCATGACAAGATATTTTAGTGAACGATAATTGTCCTACAAATTTATTGCAGATAAACGGTATTAATGTCAACATTATTTTGAGACCAATTTTTCAATCATGTAATGATAATATATGGCATAATAATAAGAGTATATCATATTAAAAGGAATACATTTGAGTATTTAACATTGTAATTGGAATGTCAACATGATGAACTAAACAAAAAAAAAAGACCTAACCCCAATTAAAATAAAATGGACTCACTCATTTGGAAACAACCCTGAAATACTGGAAGTTGACATGGTGTGTCAACGCAGATGTCAGCTCATTTGAACGGAGTTTTGGCAGTTGGCAGAAATCATACGTAAGTTTACGTACTGTAACTTAATTTAAATAATTACAGTACATTACATAATAAACGTAACACAATGATTTTTTTTTACTTGAATTTTTAACAATGGACGGGAGCTTTTCGGTTCACTGAGCAAAGGGACGCCATGATTGGCCATTGTTGGAAGGAAGCGGATTATAGGAGGTAACCAAGATAAGCAATGGGAGGGCAGCCTCCTCCTCTTTGGTTTTACAGCGGTTGGCATCCATTATTTTGGTACATTGGTACCCCAGGGGAGGGCAGCATGTATGGCGGTGCAGTACATTGAAAAATCTTTCGTATTTAGAATATTTTGTCATTAAATTGGATGAAAATACCTTCAAAGCCCAATTCGTCTTATGAATTTTTCTTCTGAGGAGGTTTTGTAAGTTGAGGTTCCTCTGTATTTATTTCATTGACTTTGTCACAAACTTCTTCACGTCAAAAAAATGACAAAGCGCAAACAAGCTGGAATTGACATCCGATTGTGTTCTACACACAACAGGCACGTTTAGTCCCCACTGGATTTCCTTCCCCTCCTGCTCAAGCTTGACCAGCTCGCGCTGTAATGATCCACTTTATAACATTTGCACTATGGTCACTTTATAACCAGTACTACCAGTAATACCTGAACTAAAAAACACCCTCATGCTTTTACTTATCAGTGATTTCAACTTTTCACTCAGGGTTCTATGTTAAGTTAGTTCTATGTTTATTTAATGCTGTATGTTTACTTAGGATTCTACGTCGCACTGAGTCGCCAAAGAAAGTTCCTAGTTCGTGAATTGTGGCACGACAATACATACACGATACAATGGCAATAAAGTTTTTCTGATTCAGATTCTGATTCATTATCTATATTACTAAAAGCAGTCCCAGAGGAGTGTGTGTTACTTCTGTTGCTAAATTCTCAGAGCAGGGAGACGAGGCGCTCCAGGCAAACTTTAATTAATTCGAACATTTTGCCTGCTTATTGAATATGTTTAGTTTCTTATTTATACACGAGGCTAATTTGTCTTATCCAATCCTCACATCAGAGCACAAAGAAAACTATAAACCGAAAGAGGACACGGCTTTCTTTATCCAATACCCATCTATCATCGCTCCGTGGCACATCACCTTCAAGCCGAATGGGCCTGGCCATCCCTTAAAACTAATGGTTGCTGGGAAATGGAGAGAAGACATTGACGAATACGACAGGTTACATTTTGGCCACCGACTTCAACCAAAAATGTACGGCCTACAAATCTTTCCAGTGGAAAGCAGAGATTCCGGCATCTATGAGATCCGAGACAAAGATGACCAACTGATGTTTGTGGCCCATGTGAAAGTGGAAGAAGGTGAGATGCAGTCGGAAATATTTTAATTAGGTTTGTCTCATAATCACATACCTCAATCCTCTCTATGTTTCTACAGCTCACGTTCCTACGTATGTTTATATCATCTGTTTTGTCGCCATCATTGCGGTGGTGGCGTTGTGCTGTTGCTGCATGAGAAGATGCTGCTGTAAAAAGGATGCTGCCAAAACAAATGCTTCTCAAACAGCAGCAGCGGCAACCCCTGCTGTGTATTACCACGTGGGTATCCTCAACAACCTTCTCGCGATCACAGACTTTTACCTAAAACGCCTTTCTTCTCATCCGCAGGGCCCAATTCAACCCGCAGGAACAAGTTACTCTGCGGCGCCGCCTGCTGCAGCCTACTCATATCAGCCTGTAAATCCTGCCAGAGCAGCGACACCGACACCTGCTGGGGCTCCCTCCTATCAGCACAACAAAAAAGTCAGCGCTAGTGGACCCACGCCTGATTCCTCCGGCCCACCGGTAATGTGTTTTCTCAATATAATGCAATGCAATACAAGAGTTTCAGTGTTTTTGGTACTAGTTTAGTTAGTGGTCTACACTGCACCATAAGAGCTGTTTCTAATATTTTTGGTTAGCTGCACTAATCGATGCTGTGCACTTCAACTACTACCGATCTGAATTTTTGATGCAGTTGTTTATTGCATTGCATTAAAGGTGCATTCACTTTCGTTTGGTTTGGCTAAAACCAGCTATGGTGCATTTGCTCTGCTATCACAGTCCATTTGGAACCCGATCATCCTTGTGTGCACTAATCCTCCAAGGGGACCAAGCCTGCTTGATGCGAGGTTCGGTTCACTAGAGCTCAAAACGTGAACGCTACAAACCCAAGGCAAGGACTAGTGTTAAAACGACAGCAAAAAGCATGCAGAAATGGCAAATAAGTAAGAAAGTAAGAAATAAGTAATAAGTAAAGTAAGAAAAAATTTATTGGGAATTTCTCTGTCGTTTCTGCTCGGTTACTCGTCTCTGTGTGTGACAGTGACGCTCTTTAAAAGTATATTTCAGAAGCTTTTTGTGAGATCTAAGTTTGTAAAACAAACAAATATTTGAATCACCTTACATCTGTCAAAAAAGCTTTTTTTTTGCAAATGTCCATTATTGTGCAACCATGGGTCCCATAACAAAACACCAATGTAAACACTAAGCAAACCACACCAAAGTGTGCCAGAGTATCTAACCACAAATGTGAATGCAGCCTACGATTGTAGATTTGTACCTGTTGTTGTTGTCGGCCAGTGCACGTGCTCTTTATTCCAACTTGTGACTTAACATTGTGCTATTTCACCAACAGGTATACAACTCAGTAGTCATCCATCCGAGCCCACTGCACCCTGAGGTACACACACACACACAGATAATATGCAGTATTATCTCACATAATTTAACTGTTTACATTTAAAAGTTTTTGGCATTGCTAGCGCTTGTTGGGGAAAATGTTTCTGGTCAATATGTTAATTAATTTTTGAAAAAAAAAACAATGTTGAAATACTAAAGTGACGAGGGAGGACCGTACTTAAGTATATATCCAGTTTCCCAAGGAAGGGGATCTTGTTTTGCTTCACAATGTCAGAGTATTTTCATGTTTCCCCTTGATGAACCACAGTTCCCCAAGGATGGTGGCACTCATGCAGTCCCAGAGCATGCTGCTACCGCCACCATGCTTGAGTGTAAGCCAGACATAATTATTTTGCTAGTCCAAAGCGAATCCATGTTTCATTTAAATAGTATTCTCCCTTGATAAAAAATTGTGTAATAAAATGGTTGCTGAAAAGTGAAGGGTGTACTTAACCTCCAAGCAGTCCTCTAACAAGCGCATCCTTTGGCTCGCTCCAGGCTGCCGTTTCAGGCGGGAATGACTCCGCTCCAGCTCCGACCCTTGGATTAGACTGTCTCTCGTCTGACCCAGGGCCCAGGTTTGAGCTCAAAGGGATGAACTTTCCCTCCGCCCTCAGCTCGGACAGCACAGTCTCTGACGTTTACACCTCAGACAAACTCAACTTCATGTGAGGAGCATGCAGACAATGAGAAAGCAGACACCAAGTGCGGATCATGAGCATGTCGGGTAAAGGAGGCGCCACACACTGGCAGGTGTATCCTAAAAGCGCTTATGTGTGGCCCTCCTCCTGCACAAACACATCTACATGCAGTGGCATCAGTATTTCTTGTTTTTGGCAGCATTTAATGGACATTCGGTGAGGGAAAGAGGTCATTATGTGCAGTGGCGTTTTTATAGTACAATATATGGAAAAATTTAAATATTAGATGGAGTGGCATAGCATGGAAGTGTTTATTCAACTACTTCATCCTTACAAGATTTTACACAGCTTTGTGCGCTTGGCCTTCCACAAACTTGGAAGCATAAAATTATCCAAAAGGTCTTGCTGTGGTGAAGAAGTAAGGCCCTGTCCACATGGGAACGTTGGTGGGATTTTTTTTGACGGATTGACAAAAATTTGCGTCCACACTGTGCCATATTAGTAAATGCTGTAGTTGCATCCAGACGGGAACGGATCGCTGGGTGAAAGTGATATACTACACAAGGCACACCTATGTGTAGGGCTGTAAACGGACACACAGATGGAACCACGCAACACACTAAACTATAGAAGAAGAAAGGAGTCTGTCATTTTCTGGTTTCCAGGGCTCGTCTAGACTTACGATGAAGCGGAATTACTTCTAAAAGTCAGTTTGGTGAACAAGACAACAAAATATCCGGAGAATGTCAGAGAATGCCGTTTTCGCAGATGGAATAGGCTCCGGCATACCCTTGACAACCTAGAACATGCATGGATGAATGCTGTTTTCAAAATACCATTTCAGTTCAGGGCACAGAGAATGCTGTTTCTGTGTGGATGAGAGGCTACTAAAATAATAAAATACTTGAACCTGAAAACCTTTCCGTGTGGACAGCCCCTGCAGTATAGGCAGTGTAAAGTACTACTGCGGTAGTCCAATCCGGGGTTAATTACTTGATTAAGAAGTATCTCTAGATACCTACGTCTGTGTAGTGTAGTAGAAGAAGACATGGTCATTTTTTAAATCAGGTTTTCATAGTTCAATTTTTCCTTTACTTCAGGTCTGTCGTATTATTTAGCCCCTGTCAGTAAAACAGTTACTTAAAATAGTGTTTAAACACGTTAAATGCATAGTTTCTAGTCTTCGCGCTGGTAAAAGTCTAACTTTTGGTGTCTACCTTACGTTTCTTTAAGGGTCGGTGGCGCCATATTTGTTTAAATGTGAGCTGCCTTCTTCTACGGCTGCTTCTCTGTGACGCTCGGCTGTCGCCCCCTGCAGAGCGGAATGGGTACTGCACGAACGAGCACTTTCTTTGATTAGACCGAATGGTTGACATTGCGGGATAATCTAAAAGTTTAGCGGGCAGCTGATTTAGAGGAAAGACAGAGGAAGGAACATCACTATAGAAATATAAGAAATAATGTATAAATATTTAATTACACAATCGAATCACCGCAAGTAATAAAAACCCGCCCACTGTGGGAACGCCACTGATCACGTGCTTAAATTCCCACAACGTAGTGTAGTTGCAACTTTTAGCCACTAGGGGGTCTTCGTGTTCATATAGTAGTTGCGTGTAGTCTCTTATGATGCACTTATGAAATGGCTATAAATGATATACAGTAAATAGTGAGAGCATAAGTACGTGTCGCTGGTGTTTGAATGTACAATGATGATTTCTCTGCGGCCTCAGGTGACAACTGCACACACAACTTGGCTGTGCCTGTGCAGTGTATTTCTTTGCGAATTTCTTTTGGCAAATTACGCATGGTGTTTTTTTCAATATACATTTAAGCTATACAGAATCATATTTGCTGTTACTGATGCATTTCATACATTTTGTAAAGTATTTTAAGGCTCATTTTGTGGTTTCTAGAAATGACTCATGGAACAAAACTGTAAGGATTTTTTGTAAGCTAAGTTCTCAGATGCTCAGGACCAATGTTGTTTTTTTTCCCCACCAAATCAACACGACTTGTGCCTACTTGTACAACATACTCAGCGAACAGCTTTTATTTTTCATTCACAAATTTGTCTGGTCTTGTCTTTCGTTTTAAACCGACGTTCAAAGCCTCACGGACAGGAATAAACTCCACGTACCCTAAGTTGAGGGTACACCTACTACCTCATGTTTGGAAGCCATTTGTTTTCAATCAAAAGATCCAAAATTCCTACCCTCATCTTGTAAAACAAGTCATGCAGGTGTATGTTCTGTCACTTTGAATTCAACTTGAAAGCTCTACAGCGATGCTGTTAAATGAGTAGTGATCACTCACGCTGATGAGCTTGTGTTTTCATGTGCTTGCCTTTTACAGTATGGCAACTAACACTAAACAAGTATAACGCATCTAACAAACTGTGCATTAAAGCTCTTAACACTTGTATTGTTGCCTTTCTCTTGTTTACATACTTTTCACTTTTGAGTTCTTAGGTGCTGTTTTGCAAACATGAATCATGCACCCTATAGTGTGCACACGTTTTCCACAAGTTTATGTATTTGTGTTACTCTTCTACTCCTGAATTGGTGCACAAAAATAGGTGAAAATGTGAGACGCTAGTTTCTTATTTAAGTCTAAGTGGAAAATGTAAACAAGGCCCCCCACAGACACCCAAGTCTTAAATGGGGTATCTTCTCTGATTAGATCTACTATATTGGGTAATGCGAGTGTAAAGGTAACTTTAGGGGTGTTCGGTCATGTCTAGAGGGCTTTAATAATGTCAAAACTGTTTTTAGAAGGTCCAGTAGCGGAAGAAATCACAGCGGGGGCCGTACCTTTAAACCCAAATAATGAAGCTCACATTAACATAATTTTCAAGTAAGCCCCACCTCTTATCCGAGTCCCAGCTCCCCCTGATGCTTCGCCCCTGAGAAGGTTGAAAACTATGAAAATATTTTATTTACAAATAAGGAATTTTACTTTGCATAAATTCATCTGGAATCAGTTTAGTGCGACAAACAAGGAATCACTGCATAATTTTGTAAAACGTTAACCATTTATAATCTTTTTTTTATGACTATTTTTGGAAAATTGCTATTTTTCTGACAAATACTACTTGAAATTTCTCATACATCCTTATGCGCTGTGCTGTGCCTTTAAGGTGTTTGGCTGAATAACCATGAAGGATTGACAAGCACCAGTCTGTAAAGTTGTCTGAAAAGCTAATACTTTTAAAATACTTTAAAAAACGAAAGCACTCCTTAAAGAAAAAAATTGAGGCCTCGTAGATGCCTTGATCTGAACTTTGACCTTATTTACATGGACTCCGACTAATCAATAGTGATCTGCCTCTGTCAGTGAATAGGTTGAAGAAGATTGGTTTAGAACTGGCAACTGTCCATGAGAGAGTAAACAAGAGCTTTTAGAAAGGGTAGACCTTCGCCAAGGCTTCCACATTAGCTAGAATTAGATGAACATGTGAATGAAGATGAATAATCTATCTATAAATGTTCATCTAGAACAAGGGTATCCAAACCTTCTCCAGTGACATATTAAAAGATGCGGAAAAGAATCCATTGTGGGCATTTATGCTAAAAAAAATTACATATATTTGTATATACTGTAAATAAATATTTGCTAATAAAACATCATTAAAACATTTTAGCTCTGTGGAATATCTAACATAATAGACTGCCACTTTTTGAAAATGCAGTGGGCCAATAAAAAATTAGCTGCTGGCTTAAAGTGGTCCCTGGACCGTACTTTGGACACCCTTGGTCGAGTTCTGTAATGTGAAGACTGCTTTATTGGTTCCAGATCGTAAAAAGTGAATCTCTGCTGAGTAGGATTTCCTATTTACAAATGGAATATTTTTGTGGAGCATAGAAAACCTATTTGCAACTGTCTAAACATCGGATTTTAACACTACTAGAGCCCTCTAGACATGGAATAACAGCCCCATAGTGACCTTTGGACATAATTGAAAATAAGACATAAGCATTCTTTTTTTTTTTTACCTCCCGCAATTCTTAAGGTTGCTACTGACACCTAGTGGCAAGTGTAGAGTACTACATATAGTGTCTGAATGCATTTTCCGAATGTCATATTTTGATTCATTTAGTCATTTTTAGGCTTCATAACCACAAATTTGCATAATCTGCTTGAGTGTGCAGTTTTAAAAATAAAAAAAATAGCTTGGTCAACCACAAACTGATGATTTATTAATAACTTTTAAAAAACCAGGACAGAGTAAAACGGTGAAATTCAAAGTTCGTCAGGAATGACGGTACTTCAGTACCAATGACAGAGTATAAGATTATATTTTTTCCTCAGGAAAAAAATCTCAAAAACTATTTGGGGTCTTGCAAACTGACTTCTTCCTAAGCGGGTCAGAGCCTTTCTTCCCATTAATCACTCATAAGAAATGTCCTAAAGGTTAGCAAATAAGGGCAGTTACAGTAATAAAGTTAAGATGATGGCGATGAAATGTGTTTTTTTATTGCAATCTGTCTGTAATTTCACACATATCGAAAACAAAAAAAACAGATTCATTTAGTCTCTGTCCAAAAACAGGTGTTGGGGAAAAAAGAGGTTGTTACATACATATAATTACATCATGATTAATCAAAATATTAATATAATTACCACTGTATTTAAATTGTGTATTTAAATATTTTGAAAGGGTCCAAATTAAAAATAAGATTGAGATGTTCCTTAAAGCAGGGGTGTCCAAAAGGCAGCTCAGGGGTCATTAGCAGCTTGAAGCCAATTTTTTCTTGGCACGCAGCACATTCTAACAATGCAATGACTAGTAAAACCAGTAAAAAAAGGGTGTGGGGGATTGTAGCAAAACAGCGTATTGTAATGCATTCTTTAACCTGTCATTGAGCGTACCTTGAGGGGGAAAGTTTGGACATCCCTGTCCTAAAGGGTAGCGAGTCCTCATCTGGACTCTTCGCTGTCCCACTTGAGTCTCCTTGACACGAGTGGGAAGGATTTGAGAGGGACGCGAAGATGGCAGATCAGATAAAGCTTTCAGCCGACAGCAATAAGAAACCAAACAGGTGCAGAAATCTTTCAACGCGTTTGATGTCAGCCGAGGAGGAGGACACTATACTGAAGCAGGAGAGGAACATGTGACATCCAAGCCATTCCGATTTCTGATTAAAAATCCACTTTATTACCGAGAATAGTTTGATACTCATACAAACTGTCACCCGTGTCCAATCCTTCCTCAGTGGTTGCCTTTCCTCTTCTCCACCGCCTTCACCCGGCCCTCCAGGCTCCTCAGGCGATGCTCGAGCGCGCCAGTCTGGTCTGAGCCGGAGGTCAGCAGGGTCAACAGGATGTACCCCAGCACCAGGCCACCCAGGCGCACTGCCGTGGTGTCGGCGCTGGCGCTTTTGTCGCTCACGATCATGGCGAAGAGCCACAGCACCGCCGCCATCTTCACCAGCCAGAAGACCTGTCGCAGGGCGCCGATCACCACGCGCAGGAGGATGGTCAGCGCCCAGTAGCCTATGACAGCCAGGACCCCCCACTGGGCCACCGTGGTCACGCCCTCTGGGGTGAAGCGAGGCAGGGTGAGGGTAGCTGTGAGGAAAGAAATCAAATAATTACGTTCGGGCAGCCTGAGGGAGCGGCATTTCCTCATCGTTTTCACTTTTTCTTCCAACGACTGGGAGAAAACCAACAACTCACCATCAAATCCTGTGACCCTGAGTATCTCGGTGACATACACAGCGATGACGTTGAGGCCGCTGGCAGCTCCTTCGGCCAGGAAGCGGATCACCGTCTGCAAAAACTGTTTCGGGCGCAGAGGAAACATGTTTTTGCGACACTTTGCAATCACATTCATCATACAGGCAGACTCTCTCTTTACAGGCCAGCTCTCGGAAGGCACACTCGGACACTTCATTAGGTACATCTGCGGCACTGATATAACAATTACATATTTTTATTTCCAATTTAGAGTTTGATATATACCCTTCCCACTCTGCATGGTTTAAACATCTTACACTCACTCTATCGCTGTTTTGTGGTTGACTACAGCCGATTATAGTCCAAAAATATGCATAATTAAGCAGTTTTTTTAGAACTTTTAAAATATATTTAAAAATAAAATTCAACAAAACAGCGGCAAAAATTTTAAAAATAAATATACAATATTAGGAGATTAGTTAAAATTTTGTGTGTTTTTGTTGTGTAAAAGTACTCATTTTACAACAAAGTCAAAATAATATGAGAATAAAGGTATGAAGACAAAATATTTGTCATTCATTCATTCATTTTCTATACCGCTTATCCTCATTAGGGTCGCGGGTATGCTGGAGCCTATCCCAGCTTACTTTGGGCAGGAGGCGGGGTACACCCTGGACTGGCCGCCAGTCAATCGCAGGGCACATATAGACAAACAAAGACATACAAACATTCACACTTACACTCATACCTATGGACAATTTAGAGTCGCCAATTAGGCTAACATGCATGTTTTTGGAATGTGGGAGGAAACCGGATTTTTTTTTCAAAAAAAGAAAAATTTGCAAAAAAAAAAGTGTAATGGACCAGTCCAGGGTGTACCCCGCCTCTCGCCCAAAGCCAGCTGGGATAGGCTCCAGCATCCCCGTGACCCTAATGAGGATAAGCGGTACAGAAAATGAATGAATGAAAGAAAAAGTGTAATGTAAGAAGTATAAATATAAATATCTATATTGGTTTGTTTAGAAAAGGGCAGAAAACATGCATCCTTTGCCCTCAGTGATAAACATTTAGACACCACTATCTTAAATGGCTTATTTTCTCTGATTATATCTACTCTATTGGGTAACATGAGTGTAGTGGTTAATATAGGGGTGTTAGCGCATGTCTAGCAGGCTTTAATAAGGTTAAAAACTGTATTTAGAAGACCGTAAACAGGTAAACTATGATAACATTTGATTTACAAATAAGGAATCAAGCAATGCAAAAATGCATCTAGAACCAATTAACCGCGATAATCGAGGTATTGCTACAGAACTTTGTAAAGTGTTATTACTTTAGAATGTATTTTATTATTTAGTTTATTTTCTGACACTTTTATTCAGGGCGCGTGTAGTACGCAGTGGTGTGAACCGCACAGCGCGTGACATCGTACGCAACATTTAAGCGCGGGTGTTCAACTGCCAGCAAATCTTTCCCAGGAATGACATTAAACCAGCCTACCAAGTTTAATTGAAACATTTTAAGATGCAAAATCACCGTAGCATTTAGTGCAGTGGCATCAAACATCTGCTTGCTTTGACCAGCACCTACTGCTTGTTTGAATTTATGACTGCTTTTGGAGGTAATATAAAGTATCCTCAGAACAACTGACTTGCTGCTAAACTGCAGCTTGAAACAGAAAAACTGCTGCATTGTTGACCCGAGCAAACAGCCGCGTGTGAATGACAGCAGCTGCCCTGCTCTATTCCTGTATCACGCACAGACTCGCGCACACACACAGTGAGGTGTCGTTCGTCAAGGTCAGGGGAAGCCCTGCACAGTCGCTTTTCTGCACTTGCTGCTTGACACGCTGGCTTAATAAGTAAGGATTGTTCCGCATGTCCGAGCACGACTTAGGTATCTGTCACCTCATAGTGGGGGGTGTGTGTGTGCACGCCTCTTAAAATAGGCGTTTCAAAAATGTGGGACATTTGATGTAGAGGCGTGGATAACAACAGTGAACTGACTGTGAACTGGTGTAATTCTGTGGAAGTGATTGTTGATTAGTTGCATCCTAAAGCAACTGAAGTGAAATGGAGTGCAATACTTGTCTGCGACCAGCAAAGCCACTAACGTCGTGCCCATTGTGTGGTTCCCAAAATTTTTACGTTGGCGTACCACTTCAGACATCTGGCGTGAAGCTATGCACACCCCTTACTCCTGCACTTTAAAACCCCTTTTTATTCTTAATGAACTTGAAATAGATTAGATGGACACTTTATTAAGCTTGAATAGAAATTGTACTATAAACAAATAGCTACAGTATATTATACAAGTATAATATAATATAATAAAATAAAAATGTAAGTAAAAAAAGAGAATATGAGAAACAATATTAGCATATTTACAAACACTGTAAAGTACCCGTGATTATTTATGAGTTAACTATGGTAACTATGGTATAAGTGCGATTACTCACGATCAACTATTATAATCAATTGACAGGCCTGCTAAAATATTTGAAAAGCCTCATTTTCGAGGAAATGCCATCAGTCCTTTCACCACAGCGGCGTGCGGAGATTGGAACACCAACATGAATTATATCCTCAAGATTAAACACTCTAAACGCACAAAATAATCATCACACTTATTTGGTCATATGATGCACACACAGCAATGAACAACTTTAGGCTGCCACCTTTCTGACCCGTTTTTTTTTAGCTGTCAGGCATTCAGTCGCACTCGCAATTGAGTGTTAGTCACTAATTGTTTTACATTTTTATTCACGTACCGCCTATTTCAATTGGTGTTCCCCAATTTGCGAACATAGGGTCTAGAGGAAGAGCAGCTATTGAGTTAATACAACCACTACAACCACCTCCTACAGAGAGATTCAAACTAAGTAAACAAATTAAAATGATAAAAAATGTCATTCAATTTCCCCCCATTCACACCTAAATTGTGGACTACTTAGAAGCATATTAAAAATTTAACAACAGTAACAATCTAGAGCTGCAACAATTAATCCATGAATGATTAATGGAATTAACTCGACAACAATTTTGGTGTTCATCCATCCATCCATTTTCTATACCGCTTATCCTCATTAGGGTCGCAGGCATGCTGGAGCCTATCCCAGCTTACTTTGGGCAGGAGGCGGGGTACACCCTGGACTGGCCGCCAGTCAATCACAAGGCACATATAGACAAACAAAGACACACACACATTCACACTCACACTCACATTCATACCTAGGGACAATTTAGAGTCACCAATTAACCTAACATGCATGTTTTTGGAATGTTGGAGGAAACCGGAGTACACGGAGAAAACCCACGCAGGCACGGGGAGAACATGCAAACTCCACACAGAGATGCCCAACGGGGATACGAACCCTGAACCTCCTGGCTGTGAGGCCAACATGCTACCCATTCAGCCACTGTGCGGCCCTTACATTTTTTTTAAATTAAATAATGTAAATATCCTCCAATTTCAGCCTCTCAAATGTGAATATTTTAGAATTTTTTAGTCATCCACGACAGCAGATCTATTATGTTTGTGTTTTAGGCAAAAGCACATATTTGCACACATCGGCTTTGATTTTGGGGAAAACAGTGCTTGACATTTTTGCCTCTTTTCCGGTGTGCTGCAGACCAAACCGCTAACTGTTTGTGTTTGGTCCATTTTTATTTGGTCTGTCTAGGGCAGGGGTGGGCAAACCTTTTGACTCGCGGGCCACATTGACTTAAAAACTTTGACAATGATGACAACGTATCACATACAGTACATGAACTACTACCTCGGTAATAAACAACTCTGCACTAAACAGAACATAACATAAACTGTTATTTACAAGTGCCCGCAGGGCATCCTGGGTAGCCCTGTGGCAAATGATCAAACATTGGCTCTCAAGAGTATGTGAACATCTTTCCTTGTTTACTTCCCTGACAGCCTCCTCAATGTGTTTTGCAATTAATGAAAAATGTAACAAACATGACTACATGCTGGTAGAGAGAGTACCAGAAACTACCCAGCATGCCTTGCGGTGGGAACATACGGATGTAATTTTGGTATGGTTGTTGTGCGTTGATGTTTATTGGTATGCCCACATGGTGCAGTAGGTAGACAACATTGTGTCACATGTGTATTGCTGCGTTGTTTGGATCGCTTTTTTGTACTAGCAACAGATTGCATCAAACTATTTCCTGTGCCACAGTAGCCCTGCAAGTCAGTTTTGATGTTAAAGGTTTAAAAAAAAAAAAAGTAATTTGGAAACGCTCGGTGGGCCGGATTAAGACATTTCACGAGCCTGATGTGGCCCTTGGGACGCACTTTGCCCACCCCTGGTCTAGGGACCTAACCGATTACTCGATTAATCGAACCAACAAGCTTCAAATGAATCAATAGTGAAAACATTTGTTAAAAACTTGCAGGTAACAGTTTGCAGAAAACTAACACTGTAATACTGTCACTTTTTTTGCCACTTACTTGAAAAACCGTGCATTAAAATACATTAAGTTACAATGGGGGTTGAAGCGCTAGTTGTATACATCAAAAATGCATTAGCTTGGAGAAAAATATTAGAACACCCCTGCTAATATATTTATTTAATGTTTGACATATCAACAGTGCTATAAAAAATGGATGGATGGAAATGGGCTTTTGCTTTAACATATAATACATTTTGAAATTGTATAATACAGTATATGTATGTGGCAATTACACATTCATATTCATTTACAGTTAATTAGCTGTTATTATTGGCCCTCTGAGGATAGCCATAACTGATGTGGCACCCCTGATCTAATCCATCTGACTCTCCTCTCTGTAAAAACACAAAATTGATCAAATTTGCTTTTAACATTACATACAGGCAACTGTATAGCTAATTAAAATATTTTTTCTGTATTTACTTGAGCTGCTGCACCTTTCTAGAAATCCATCCTTTTTTTTTTTTTTTTTTTTAAATACCGCATTTTAAACATTGTTTGGCTCTACTGAGGATTTTTCACAGATGTTTTTTTTTTTTTCAAACAATAGTGCTGGAGAAAAAAAAAGAAATAGAATGAGGTCACGTGTGGAAATTGGTGGGAATAGTCAGCAAGTCTGAGAATGTGTCAGATGTCGGTCTGCAAAACACTAAAAGACAAAACTAGTAGAACGGCAAAAAAGTCAGAATTAAGCTGTCAACCTCTTTTGTGTCATTCAAGATTTATCCATATTTTTTTTATCACCTTTTAAAAAGAAGCCAAAATGAATCATTAATCCAAACCTCTTTGACCTGACACCCAGGTCCTAAACGGACGCATAATCTAATAGAACTGCTAGATTAAGGTTCTATTTCGGTTTCTGATCCAACCAAAGCAGACGCAGCAAAAAGCACAACATTAAGTACACTTGCACAATACAAGAAGTGTCACCAGAAAGAAAGAAAATCTGTGGTGTGCATCACATGCATGTGATACTGGGGTGGTTTTTCCATCCTTGCAATCCCCTCAGGATGATGATAAACTTTTGCAAAACAGCTCTTGCAGATGTGCCTAATGTTGTGTGCATAAGAACTTTGGTCCAAAATCTATAATGTCATGCTAAAGTTGTTTGGGGCAGGTTAGAAGGAAACAATCCCAGTAGGTTTCTTACCATGGCCACTGAATAGACGTTCTCCTGACCAAGCAGTGGCTCTACAAACAAGAGTGCACTCTAGGAGAGCAGAAGAGTGAGTGAAAAGGGAGGAGGTGAGGAGGCCAAAAGGAAGGTGTGCGTCAGTAGAGGACATGAGGTTGGGTGGAGACGGGGTGAAATTAGTGATCAATAAAGCTTTCACCAAAATGACAGAGCAGAGCAGTTAAGAAGAGTTAGTTAAAAAAAAAATGTGTTTACCTCAACCGCTGATCGGATGGCGCCGATTCCCATGAGTGACTCCACGAATTGATGGAGGTCCTGGCTGCCTCCGCGGAGCAAGCTCCGGAGGGTGACCGTCGGCCGGCTCTCTTCCCGGGCCGCCTGGTGGGCTTGCTGGGTCTCAGCGCGGAACACCGTTGAAGTCAGCAAGAGCAGCAAGAGGCGAGCCATGGCGCTCACACAAGCACTACGACTCATCGTGAAGGATCGGAAAACAGTAAAAAAATAAAATAAAAAAGCCGGAGCTAGTTCTTAATAAGTTGAATAAAGTATAAAAAATAAACCCCGCGAGGTTTGGAGCCGCAACGCGATCGACTGTAACTATAAACTTTGGCAAGGCTGCAAATATCCTCTCCTGCTCCGTCAAGGACGCTCCAGTATTAACGCTGGCTATATTTGGTAGGGAACAGTTTCAAGATTTAAACCCAAACAGTGCTGCGGGTCTACGACATGCGTATTTCTATAAACCGTAATCACAAAAACCCAACAATTACACTGCAGTAATGTTCCAAAAGTAAGTCCAAGAAAATGATGGGAGGAGGAAGCTAAACGCTGTGGCTTTTCGGCTGAGCACGAGTCTGCTAAAGCTTATTTGGGCACCGAATCGCAAATAAAACTTCCGAATGCCTCTTGGTCTTCGAATGTGTATTAAATTAGGACTAAGTTGCTTAATTTCGAAGTAAAATGGCTCTCGTAGCTGCTAAAGGGAAACTTCTTTCCCCGCCGTTTGACAACGTATCCTGACGACTAGCAAAGACGCGTGGATCTTAAGGGACAGACAAAAGTGCATTGTGGGACCTGTAGTCTTTCACCCCAATAGCTGTCACGGTTTTATCGGAAAACATTTAATTGATAAAAACGAGGCCGCAACTTCGGGTTTCAGTCTCTAGATAAGATTTCAGTACAGTTTTAAGCAATTTTCACAGAATAACAATAAAAAACAGCAACAATGTACAGCAACTTCAGGAAACAGGAATGTTGCTAATCTTTTGTGTGTGCCTGCGTCGTTTGAAGATCACATTCAAATTCAGTCAGTAAAAAAAAACAACTAAAATCTACCTATTGAAGCCTTCAGTTCTGTTTGAAGCTGGACACATACAGTAGAGTTGTTTCAACACAAAAGAGGAGAACAAGTGCTTCAGGCAGCATCTGCACTATACTGCTCGTCCTCTTCCGCCTCCCATTAGGAGCGGACTAGCCGATGTAAATGCGATGGAAGTCGTTGGCCCCAAACGCGGCGTTGCACTTGGGGCACTTCCTCTGGCGCGTGTCGTAGCGTGTCTTGACGCACTCGAAGCAGAAAACGTGGAAGCACTTTGTCAGGACGGCGTCCTTCATCCGGGAGTTGCAACAGGGACACGTTAGCCTGGCCTGCGGATGGAAGAAAGAGAGTGATAAAGACAAACAGAGAGAGCGGAGGATGTTTTGTACTCAGATGAATTGAATTAATGAGTGCACAGGAATATCTAGGACAGCAAGTGGCTCAAGTGTGTGCAAGCAGGGTACAATTTGAATGATTTTGAGCTCTCAGTGAGAACTAAACAGTGAAGAAAAGAGACAAAGGATCTGACAGCTTTGCAGCAAGCCCACTTACCTTATAATCACTAATTTCTTCATTTAGGATGTCGTCACCATTGCTGATTTTCTCAGCTGGTTTCTTAGCCTTTTCAATCTTACTCCGCAGTTTAGAGATGTCCTCCTGAAACAAAATACAAGACGACATCATGTATGTATGTTGTTCATTCAGGCAGCATCCCATTGACTTTACCTGTGCTCGTCGAGCATTGAACGACTCCTTCTCTCTGGAGATGCTGTTCTCTACAACCTCTTCTCTGACCAACACGAGCCTCTGCTGAACCTGCTCCAGCTGAGCTCGCACTTCCTCTGACAACAACGCTGACTCTTGAGCCTGGAGGACAACGGCAGGAAATAAAGGGACGCAAACACAACCATCAAACCTTCAGGGACTTCCTTTAGATACCCTACATTCTTTATGGGGTTTTTTTTCGGCTAATGCAGAAAGATTTAGTCACTCATTTAGAAACTACCGAGTGAAACAGTTCCTAGTTCCTACCTCAACTGTACTGGCTAAGCACAGTATACTGTGTCATTATCAACACTATGGTTAGAGTATGTTAAGCTTGAGAAAATCAGCAGTAAGAAAAGCCAGTGGTGATGCATCAATGACGCACTACCTTGCGTTTGTTCATGTCCAGTGCTTGTGTCCTAAGTGCCAGTTCTCGCTCAGCAGTGCTGATAGTGCCCTGCAGGAGGCGCTCCTTCTCCTCAAGCTTCCTCACCACCTGCAGCTGGGCATCCACCTTACAGAAAAGCACATCAAATGTATTGTTTGGTAAAATCAGGCAGAATTCACATGTAACAGGCGTGATGGTTACACAAACCAAAGTAAATGTGTGTTAGCATATTTGTAGACCTTGCAAGCTCACTGTCAATGCTTACCTGAGTTTTTAAAGTAAGCAGTTGATCTGAAAGCTCTTCCTTCTCCTCTTTCAACAGCTTGTGGATCTGGTTGGACTTGATGCGCTCGCTCATCAGCTTGAAGTTGGCGTCGTCTTTTTCTCTGAGCTGCTGCATTAGGCGAATGTTCTGTTCCTGCATGTCCTCGAAGGCCTGGCCGGTCACGTCCATCTCGCTCAGCAGGGCGTCCTCTTCCTGCAGTGGGAGCAGTTTTAAGGGAAAACATTCTAGTTGTGTACATTCAGAAACGAAACACTCACACACCTGCTTTGCGCTGGAAAGTTTTTTGTTGAGGATGTCGATTTGCTCCTCCACTGAGCGAATCTTTCTTAGGGCCTCCTCATCAGCCATTTTCTTGCCCTCCCGCCTCTCCCTTTCCTCGAGCTCCCTCAGCCTTTGACGCAGCTCCTCCACCTGGAATTTGCATCGTATCTTAAAACATCTTGATTTAAATATCAAAGTATAGGTTAAGAACTTTGTGACGACAACTGGGTACAGGTGACTGATTTGTATTGGGCTGTTCACCTCCGACTTGGACTTCTTCTCTGCTGCCATCAGCTGGACTTTATCCCTCTGCTCCTTCGGGGCTGAGCGATACATGTCTAAAAGCAGCTTCATCTCCCTCTGGGACTCCTGGGCTTTTCTAGATAGTCAGCATAAGAATCATTATTACAATAATATCACTTTAATATCGCTCACTCTAACAAAATAACTCCCCATTTTAATAAAAGAAAAATGCACATTTCACAATCTAACAGCTCAAAATGTGTGCTCACTCACTTGAGCTCCACTCTGACAATCTTTAGCTGCTCCACCTCTTTCCTTTTTGGCCCCCCAGCCGAAGAAAGGCGCTCCCCAGAAGACTCTTCAGGCTGGCTGCTACTTCCAGGTTTTTCCTTCTCTTCCTTAATCCCACCGCTGCGAGTCGGCCTCTCTCTTTCTTTTTCCCTCTCCCGCTCTTTCTCCTCTTTCTTAATAATGATTTCCTTTTCTTTCTTTTCCTCCTTCTCTTTTCTCTCCTCTTTCTCCTCCTCCTTGACTGATCCCTCAGGCTCGAATCCTGCCTCTGTTTTCATTGATGTGCCTGGAGAAAAAGAGAAATGAGAATCCACTACAATATTCAAAGTCTGTGATTCTCAACTGGTGGAGCAGTTTTCTGCAGGTCACGGGTCTATGCTTGGGCATAAAATAATAAAGCAATAACCCGTTGTCCGTGAATACACCTCGTGTTCTTGTCTGTGCTATTCGCTTGCTACGCCGGCAAGAGAAACGTTCAAGAGGGGCAGGACATTGTGTAACAACCTAACGTGTTGTCTGCTCGACACACAACTGCATGTATCTGCTGGAGAAGAGCGCGCCATAAAGAGAGCACACCATCTCACCGCTGCACCTCACGCTGCGTTGCAAACATCCCTTTAAGTATACTGTAAGATATTTGATAAGGTTGAGTAGAAAAAAATCCAGCTGTTGAGAATTGTTGAGAATCACTGTTGTAATTACAGTGGAACCTCTAATCAAAGTCAGACAATTCGTAATTTAAAACGAGGTTGTCAGGAAATACGTGCCTCTAAAATTGTACAGCACCTTAAAATTCTATTCAACTTTACACATGACACGCAAGATCGCAGCATACATCAGGAGCGCTCGCTTCAATAATTCATTCTAAATCATTGTCGCTTGTTATTTAAGTTTAGGCAGTGTGTTTTCTGTTTTCATCTTTTACATGGATTAACTTCCTTTTTACACATGTAACCAGAATGATACAATACTAAACATGGCACATTATCATTTTTAGTTATGTCTCGACCCATGCAACAGTATAACAGTATATTATTTTTACACTTGTATTACAGTTAAGTTATCGTGGGTAATTGGATTAGTACATTTCTGTGAAGTAAGATTGAATATTAAAACATTTTGAATTTTCATACTTCTTAGTCAATAGAATTTAATATTTTTGTATGACCTAAATACAATATAACATTGTTAGAGCCCTGAAAACTTAACACCCCTAAAGTCACCTTTACACTCGTATTACCCAAAATAGTAGACATAATAATCAACAGTAAGTCATCTTAGACACAAATAAGACTCACACGTTAGCACTGACATTTGTCTCATCATTGTAACGTTACTGACACCTAGTGACCAATGTAAAATAATACTGTACTGTCGTTTGTGGTTAAGGAGTCACTCACGATGCACTTCAATTGCTTTATCAACAAGCACAAAACACATGCAGTGAACATGAACACAGGAGCTGCTGTCGGCCAGTCTCTACACTGCTAACCTGCTGTTAGCACCCAGCAACAGTCAACTCTAGCTAGCTTATGTCACCCACGTCACTTCCCAGGTGCTGCTTCTTAAAGGCACACACAAGAAGTCAGAGATAGTGTATTACATGTCATGTGTGCTGAATGCATTTTATTTGTGTTTTCATTCATATAGCCATTTCTGTGCTTTAAATGCTCAGATTATGGCAAAAAGACATAACATTTGCTTAAATATGTAAACATAAAATAAGGCCATGGTCAACCACAAAACATTCATTCATTTTCTATGCCGCTTATCCTCATTAGGGTCGCGGGTATGCTGGAGCCTATACCAGCTGACTTTGGGCAGGAGGCAGGGTACACCCTGGACTGGTCGCCAGTCAATCGTAGGGCACATATAGACAAACAAACATTCACACTCTAATGGATAATTTAGAGTCGCCAATTAACCTAACATGCATGTTTTTGGAATGTGGGAGGAAACCGGAGTACCCGGAGAAAACCCACGCAGGCACGGGGAGAACATGCAAACTCCACACAGAGATGCCCAACGGGGATTCTAACCCAGAACCTCCTGACTGTGAGGCCAACATGCTACCCACTCAGCGGCCTACTAAACAGCAATCCTTTATTTATTCATTTTTCAAAAACTGTAATGGGAGTGACGGTGTGATGTAGCGACTAATTAGTAGAAATATAGTGTAAATAAATCTAAATTAAACTGACCATTACTACTTACCAGCGCCGCTGGGCATAGATGCACCGTTGTCAGGAATCTCAGTCTTGACCGCTGTCGCCCCCGAGACAGGTGCTGTTGTAGAAGAAGTCGTCTCCTCCTTCACATCTATTTCTGTGCTGGACTGAGATTGCAAGATGGCGTTCCCCTTTGAAAGGCGGATCTACACGGACAACAAAATACATCACTTTGAGCGACAAGTTCTGCTGTGTCAGCATTTGTCGAACTCTTATGACTGGGTTCCTCTCTGCATCCAACCTGATTGAGTTCAGCTTGTGTCTCTCTCAATCTCAGCTTGTATTTCACAACCTCCCCCTTCATCTGCTGGTTGTGAGTCTGTAGAGTGCTGATCAGATGGCGCATCTCTCTATTTATAGGGCCTGACGGAAGCGGGGAGAAACAGAATGAAGTGCACGTTATCCCGATACCAATCTGCCGACCACAAGCATTTTGACGTTTGGTGCAATGTTTGCTGGATACTCACCAGCCTGCTCGTTGGCAGCGAGAGTCTGCTCAAATTCAATGCGCAGCATCTCATACTCCTTCCTTACTTGAGCCAGCGTGTCTTCCAGCTGAAACACCTCAGTGCGAACCTTCCTCTGCAGGGTCACCTCATCATTCTGTACAAACAAAAACAGTATCAGCGAGGCAGCGCTCACTTTGCACAAACACGCAGACACACTAACTTGCCTCCATGTGCTCCAGTTGTCGGAGTCGTGCCGTCCTAGTTGTGTTGAGACGAGCGCGTGTCTCGTCTAACTGAGCCTTGAGGATGAGAGACTCATTGTAGAGCACGGAAAACTGCGACTGTAGACAGCGGTACTCTGAGGTGTCCTTCACCATGCCCTCTGCTCGACACAGCAGCTCCGCCTGAGAGAAAGAAACACATGGACTGAAGTCAAGGTAAATAACTGTGATAAAGTTGTTTTTTTTAGTAAAGATGTCAACTCGCTTCATTGCGGTTCAAACATCGCTCCCTCACTATCGCAGGTTTTCAAAACCTAATCAATAAATGACTGCTTTTCCAAGGCTACTCGTCAAAAAGTAGATACTTAAGAAATGTTACGTGTTCTTGCCCTAAATTAAACCTTTTCAAGCCATTAAAATTTTTTTATGAAATTAATCCGTTTTCAAATTAATTAATCATGCTTATTTACCATTTCCAACTGTGTGAAATATGCTCATTTTTACTGCATTTTATGATGGACAGATAGATGGCAGGACACAATTATTTGTATATTAACCAAATGAAGTGAAAATTTAAGTCAAACTTAAAGATACCACTTCTTCTTTTCCTTTATGCTTATACCTTCAGGGGTCGCCACAGCAAATCAATTGCCACCATCTAACCCTGTCTTCTGCAACCTCTCAGTTGCAACCTAGCAGTTCGAAACTCAGCATCCTTCTACCAATATATTCACTCTCTTTCCTCTAGACAAATCCAAACTATCTCAGTCTGGCCTCTCTGACTTTATCTTGAAAGCCTTCAACATGTGCTGTCCTTCTGATGTGCTCATTCCTAATCACACACAAAGAAAAACTCAGCATCTTCATCTTTGCTACCTCCAGCCCTGCCTCCTGTCTTTTCCTCAGCGGCACTGTCTCTAAACCAAACAACATAGCTGGTCTCTCCACAGTTTTGTACACCTTTCCTTTCATTTTAGCTTAAACTCTTCTATCAAACATCACACCTGACACATTTCTCCACCCATTACAACCTGCCTGCACACGCTTTTTCACTTCTTTTCCACACTCTTCATTGCTCTGGACTGTTGACCCTAAGTACTTAAAATCACCCACCTTCTTTATCTCTTCTCCCTGTAACCTCACAAACTTAAAGATACCACATGTCTGAAAATGCATTAGCCTAACATTAGCCTTTGTCTTTCTACTATGTTGGGTAACATGAGTGTAAAGGTGACTATAGCGGTGTTATTTAATGTCTGGAGAGCTCAAATAATATTAAAAACCGCATATAAAAGGTCAAACATACTGTAAATAAGAAATCCTACTTTGCAGAACTTCGCTTATCGCGGGCGGGTCTGGAACCAATTAACCTCGATAAACGACAGATTACTGTACAGTTCCATTAGACACACCTTCATGCTGTTGTTCTCCTGCACCACATTCTGGAGGTCCTGCTGGAGTTTCTGAAGCTCCGTGAGACGATTGTCTGCCAACTCTTGGTTCTCCTCCAGATCGCTGTTCATTTCCTCAAACTGCACGAGAGCGATGAAAGCAAATTATAAATGCACGCAAACTAAGAAAATAAAAAAGTAAGAAAATGCTTAGTGTAAAAAAAAATGTGACTATTAATATAATCTGAAATAATAAAATATTCCTACCTTTCTCTTGTTGATAGTGATAGTTCCACAAACACTACTGGCCTCCCCACACACCTTGTAGCCTTTGCTGTTCACCTGATGTGATGACAAAAAGTGTCATTTTAAACAACAGACACTCTCTCACACACACGCACGCACGCACACAGTAATACCCGGAAATATTTGTCCCCACCCTTTCAAGTATCTCGCTCATGTGTGCATTCAGGCGATTTTCTCGCCGCCGAATCTTCTCCATATCCCACTGAAGCTCTTCAATCAGAACCTGCAGCTCACTAACACGCTGGTCCGCCTTGTTTGCAGCACGGGCCAGAGCTCGGGACTGGACAGGGAAGAAAGAGAGGGGGAGACGTGACAAAATGCTCTATGCGCTGACCTGCTGTTATATTAAATTGTGTTATATTACAATTTTATTCCTGTAATATTTTGATTTGTAGTTTTTTTGCATTGTATTAGGCAAAAACGACTATTGATGTTCTAACATTATTATGAATCCATTGAGCCTGTTTATGAGTAACAAATTATTTTGAAGTTAAACATACAGTGGAACCTTAGTGTTTTTCATTCATTCATTCATTCATTCATTTTCTATACCACTTATCCTCATTCGGGTTGCAGGTATGCTGGAGCCTATCCCAGCTGACTTTGGGCAATTAACGTGAAATTTGTACGCCAAATAGTTGCCCTGGTGTGCGTACATTTTTTGGTTAGCGTAGAATATGTGTGTCTTATCGTTTTATTAATACACTATGTGAGATCTACTGTCTTTCTTTATGCATTTTTACAAACGACCTTGTTATCATCCTCAGTTTGCTAACAAAAAGTCAGCTGCGTCGCCCGTCAATGACATCATCCACCGTTGACCCTCTAAATGTTATCACAAAACACGTTTTTATAGATTTACAAGCATTGGACAATTTTAAGTGTATATAAATGATGAATTAAAGGGAAAATTAACTTTTATGGTTACTTTCACCTTCATTGGAAAGTGACTGTTCCCAAAGACAGCATGCGGCAGCGAGACACCACACATCTTCCTGTTTTGCCATGCTGTACTTCATGAACTCAATAGATTGATTTATTATTATAAAAATTCTGGCTCCCACTTGCAATGTTCTTTGACTACATTTGGGGGTGCGGAGATGACAAACACTATTGCTTTCAAGAAATAACTCATGGCAAAACAGGGAGGTGGTGTCCGTGTGGTGTTTTGTTGCTATGTCGCGTTTTTGGGAACTGTCACATCAAGAATTATGTCTTCAATTAATGTAAAAATAAGCTTAAAAGTTCATCTATCCCCAAACGGGTTTTGTGTTAGTTCTAATCAATTCAGTCAGCACTGGACCTAGTGGGACGAATTAATGACGCTGACTAAGGTGTTGAAAAACACAGCTCATTAGTATTAAAGATAGAAACACATTAAACGCCGTGTTTCCATTAGAACTTAAAAAAGCACCCAAAAACACATTTACATTTTTAAAACTAATTTCAGCATCCAGGCTAGAGTTTGGCCAACAACACATTCCCAATACATGATTGTGGAATCTCTGATATTTATCTTAAATTGTTAAAAAAAAAATGTATATAGTACCTTATGGGGTCCTTCACAATTCTGTCAGCTAAATAGCAAAAAAATTAAACAATAAAATTTGGGATGACTATAATGCCTACCTCGCTGGTCATGTGACTGTGTTTCTGCTTGAGGTCTTCAGTCAACTGTTGGAGACGCTCGTTTTCACTGGTCAGCAGCGCGTAAAGTTTGGAAGCTGCCGGCAACAAATTGCCCGCTGCAAAAGAAAGCAGCCACTGTAAAGCATTACTTGTCATTTTCATATTAAGAAGATGTTTTTTCTCTTTAACTCACCAACTCCTGAGTCCAGGTCAGTCTTCAGATGATCCACAGTGCTCTTTAGACACTTGTATATCTCCACAATGCGAGCTGCCTGCATTTGACTGGACTGCACCCTCTCTTGCAGTTCGGCCTCCATCTCCTCACTGGTGCTGCTGGCCAGTGTGGCCAAGAAAGAGTTGGAGGTCTCTCCCTGGTGGCCTGTGTGACAACAGAACATAGAGTAGACAGCCCAAATTCAGTATAATATCAACTTCTCCGGCTTATGGACAATGATGTGACATTTTTAATTTTTTCTCTCATTACCTCTATCCTTTGCCCTTTCCTGATTGGAGTCTCCATCAGGCTCGGGGGTTTCCGGCTTCAGGTTCCGTCCCTCTCCTGTTGGAGACTTCTCAGGTTCGCTGCGTGATTGGTCATAACGTCTGATGAAGAGCTTTACATTTTCATCAAGCTGAAAGCAAAGGAAGCGGACGTTTGAACATTTTGTTGCAATTTGTCATGTTGCTAAAGTTGGTCTAATGTGAACTGGATGTTCACCTGATTCCAGTATCTGTTGAGGATCAACAGACTTGCGTCGTCAGTCGCCTGACGGGTCTCCAGTCTCTCGATTCGCTCTCGCAGTTCATCTTCAATACCCTGCAAACCAGCGAACCTAAATATCAACCTTAATCTTAGCGTTAAATTACCCTATTGTTATTATTATACGAGTCCATCCTTGAGGAAAAATATATAATAATGCACCTGTCTTTGATCTAAAGATTCTCCCAGTTTACGGTTCTTTGCCTGGAGAGCTTTGATATCTTGTTCTTCCTGAAACACAACAAGGAGCAGCATTATTAAGAACATTCACATTGCAGAGGCCCTGCAGAAAATAAACAATCTCACCGAGTTGGAAACGCCTCCCAGTTTGATGACCGTCTCCACTGCCGTGCTCCCACCTGCAGTCGCATTGACACTGGAACTTCCACCGTCCTCTCCATCCCGCTCCCTCCGCTTTTCTGGGTGCACACCAGAAGACGAGGGGGGGCCGCTGGGGTCTGCAGGACGCTTCTGCCCCGACATCCTCAAGACACCTGCAGAACAACACAAGTGTACAGTTGGTGAGATACTAGTCTTTCTGATTTGTACATGGACATTTCTGTACCAATATGCAAGAAACTGTTGTTCAAAGGCGACTGTGTTCCCGAATAAACCAAGACAGTGCCCAATAGAAAGCCGCCTAACTACTGTTTCGCCCATTAGCATTAGGCTAATGTTAGCCACTTGCTAACGTTAGGTTTTAGATATCGACTGAAGTCAAACCCTCTTTTCCCGAGGGCGTCATGTAATAATAATTAACTCAACTTGGCCCTGTCTTAAAAAAAAAGCCTTACCACTTTTAATCCACTGCTTTTTACTAGGAAAGAGTCAATTGAATGTAACAAATGTTGATGTTGCGGCTCCTTCCCTTTCGCAAACGGAAGTTGAAATGATGCATTATTATGGAGAAAGTGCGCCATCTAGTGACACGGAGGCCACAATGATTACTGCACCAAGCACAATACGGTAGGGTTGTTACGGTTCACATGGTCGCATTGAACCGTTCCGGTTTTGCATGTTCGGTTCGGTCCACTTGCGCACCATTTCGGTTATATTTTATGCTATTTTTTCTCATTACATTTATTACTAGAGTGATCTAAGCGCTCCGCGCGGAACAAGAGTCCTGGCAAAGTTTCTGCATGGACGTCTCTAAGTGTCGGACACGACTGATGGAGGGGGCGGAGCAAATGCTAGCGAGAAGGCTGAGCTAGAAGACCCTCCCCATCTCACTGCGGTTTCCTGTTTGGGAGCACTTTGGCTGCCCTGTTGATAAATCTAAAGTTGTGTGTTGTTCCACGGAGATCGGGTTTGCTGCAGGAAATATGTCTGACATGTTAGCGCGCTTAAAACGGTATCATCTGGCATTGAATGTTCCATCTACAAGAAAGAAAAGCAGCTTAGTGCAAACACCGATTGCTTCCTCGCACTACCCCTGTGGCTAGTGAGCGGGTTTTGCCACTGCTGGAAATATTGTCACTGCAATCACTGTACACTGGGCTTTCTGCACAAAATGTGGATAAGTTCATTTCTTTAGCCAAAAACTGTAATAGTTACATTTGTCACATCAAAGTACACTGGTTAATTTATAATTGTATACATATTTGTAACTTTTTTTTTACATGCAACAGTTTATTATTTTTCTATTTTAAAAAGACAGAGTCTGAGTTATTTGACATATCACCGAAATTGGTCGCTTTTATTTATTTAAAAAAATATATATTGTTTGTATTTTTTTAGAATAAAAGCATTCGTTTTTCTGCCTTTTTTGTGCGGAAAATCAATCGAACCAAGCACTTCAAGAAAGTGAACTGAACCGAAATTACATTTTAGTGTACCGTCCTCAAATAATATACCCATTTTACGAATGAAAATATGGAAGTTATCAAACTATAACTACTTAAATATGTTTGCTTAAATGGACAGGTTTTCTGTCATTAAGTTGTTATTTATCATACATTCTGCATTTTTTCATTCAATATACTTTGTTTTTCTCTCAGTATTCACTCCTGGTTTATTATGCAATATGCTGTCTACTTATTTTTTTATTAACTTTTCTTTCTCTTTTAGAAAATGGTAAACATATCAGTGTAAATTGGGCGCGTTGAATAATGTGTGTTGAACGATATCTTGTTCATTATTGTAATTTTCTGGGGTGATTTTGAAATAAATGAAACCTTTACCAGTACACTTATGTGTATCCTGCCAAAATCAAAAGTGTGAAACAAATATGTAATGAACTAATGAAGATAACATGGCGACACCTTAAAGACAATATTCTTTCTGCACTTCTAAATATCCCAAATTTCTCTTGGAGATTAAAAAAGTATCCCGCTTTTTAAAAAAAATTAACTACACATCCCGCCCTCTACAGTATTTTCCTCAATCTTTAGATAAAAAACACTAACCGACACTTGACTGAACTGTGATCAGCAATACTGAAAGGTACATTGCACCCGGTTCATAGTCCATATTGTGTAAATGCACGCAAACTGATTGATGTCGTCTTGTTGAGTGTGCGTGTCTGTGTGACCAATAACACAGCAGTGTGTGCGTGCAACGATAAACTGCTGCAATATCAGTTTAAAAAAACCCAAATGAAGTTAATATATTTCAGCAATAAAAGTGATAACGGGACATTCTACAAACAGGAACAGACTATGTTTTCAGTTTATCTAGATTGTTTTCCACACCCAACACATCATAACTTAATTCATTATCTTAATTAATTATCTTCATTTCATTTAATCCCACCCCTTCTCCAAGCCTAAGCAGTTACTGCACGTTCCTGTCCAGTGTTTGTAACATGCTGCTCTGCTATCATGTTCTAAAAGGGAAAGAAAAACATAACAATGTGTAAAAGTACAGTTATTGGACAGTTTGTAGAAAAAATATTCAGTATTGGAAAGCAGAATTCATTCATTCATCTATTTTCTATACCGCTTATCCTGATTAGGGTTGCGGGTATGCTGGAGCCTATCCCAGCTGACTTTGGGCGGGAGGCGGGGTACACCCTGGACTGGTCGCCAGTCAATCGCAGGGCAGATAATCATTCACACTCACATTCATACTTATGGACAATTTAGAGTCGCCAATATTGTGTCTTGTTTATTTCGGTTATTTGGTTCCATACCCAACCCTAATACAGTAAATGAATTGCTGTGAAATAGGATTCAATATTTTCATAGTTGGAACATAGTAAACCTGTTTATGACTTTCTAAATAGCCTCTCCAACTGACTTATTCTGAACTTAAGAAAGTGTTTCAAAAGGAGAGGTGAGGACGCCACTTTTGCCAAAGGGTGCCACGCTCCCATGAGCTCACCACTCGTGGGAGGATTTATTGGACTTGTGTGCTTGTCACGGATTGTCTATAACGGACACCATGTTCAAGCATAAGGGTGTCCACATGTGCACTTGGCACCAGGACACCCTGGGCCGCAGTTCGATGATTGACTTCGTGGTTGTGTCATCGGACTTGCGACCAGATGTTTTGGACACTCGGGTGAGGAGAGGGGCGGAGCTGTCAACTGATCACCACCTGGTGGTGGGTTGGTTCCGATGGTAGGGGAGGATGCCGGTCAGACCTGGCAGACCCAAACGCATTGTGAGGGTCTGCTGGGAACGCCTGGCAGAGTCCCCTTTTAAAAGGGGTTTCAACTCCCACCTACGGGAGAGCTTTGACCATGTTCCGAGGGAGACAGCGGACAATGAATCCGAGTGGGCGTTGTTTCGTGACTCCGTTGTCGATGCATCCGATCGGAGCTGTGGCCGTAAGGTGGTCAGTGCCTGTCGTGGCGGTAATCCCAGAACCCGTTGGTGGACACCAGTGGTAAGGGATGCCGTCAAGCTGAAGAAAAAGTCCTATCAGGCCGTCTTGGCCCATGGGACTCTGGAGGCAGCTGACAGGTACCGGAAGGTCAAGCAGTCTGCAGCCCTGGCGGTCGCTGAGGCAAAAACCCGGAGATGGGAGGAGTTCGGAGAGGCCATGGAAAACGACTTCCGGATGGCTTCAAAGAGATTCTGGACCACCATCCGCCGTCTGCGGCGGGGGAAGCAGTGCACTGTCAACACCGTGTATGGTGGGGACGGTGTGCTGCTGAACTCGACCCGAGATGTTGTGGACCGGTGGAGGGAATACTTTGAAGACCTCCTCAATCCCACCGACACGCCTTCCAACATGGAAGCAGTGGCTGGAAACTCTGAGTCGGTTTCGCCTATCTCTGGGGCTGAGGTCACCGAGGTGGTCAAAAAGCTCCATGGTGGCAGGGTCCCGGGGGTGGATGAGATCCGCCCGGAGTTCCTTAAGGCTCTGGACGCTGTGGGTGTGTCTTGGTTGACACGACTCTGCAGCATTGCGTGGACGTCGGGGTCGGTGCCCCTGGACTGGCAGACCGGGGTGGTGGTCCCGCTTTTCAAGAAGGGGGACCGGAGGGTGTGTTCTAACTATTGTGGGATCACACTCCTCAGCCTTCCCGGTAAGGTCTATTCAGGGGTTCTGGAGAGGAGGATTCGGCGGATAGTCGAATCTCGGATTGAGGAGCAGCAGTGTGGTTTTCGTCCTGGTCGTGGAACTGTGGACCAACTCTATACTCTCGGCTGAGTCCTTGAGGGTGCATGGGAGTTTGTCCAACCAGTCTACATGTGTTTTGTGGACTTGGAGAAGGCATTCGACCGTGTTCCTCGGGGAATACTGTGGGGAGTGCTCCGGGAATATGGGGTATCGGACCACCTAATCCAGGCAGTTCGTTCCCTGTATGACAGAAAAAAAAATTAGTTAAAAATGACAGCAATAAGTCAAACCCAATTACAGTGAGGGTTGGACTCCGCCAGGGCTGCCCTTTGTCACCAATTCTGTTCACTACTTTCATGGACAGAATTTCTAGGTGCAGCCAGGGCGTTGAGGGGTTTCAGTTTGGTGGCCGCAGGATTCGGCCTCTGCTTTTTCCAGATGATGTGGTCCTGTTGGCTTCATCGAGCAGTGGCCTTCAACTCTCACTGGACCGGTTCGCAGCTGAGTGTGAAGTGGCTGGGATGAGAATCAGCACCTCCAAGTCCGAGTCCATGGTTCTCGCCCGGAAAAGGGTGGAGTGCCATCTCCGGGTCGGGGATGAGGTCCTGCCTCAAGAGGAGAAGTTTAAGTACCTCGGGGTCTTGTTCACGAGTGATGGAAGGGGAACGCGAGATGGACAGGCGGATTGGTGCGGTGTCTGCAGTGATGCGGACTCTGCACCGGTCTGTCGTGATGAAAAGAGAGCTGAGCCAAAAGGCAAAGCTCTCGATTTACCGGTCGATCTACGTTCCTACCCTCACCTATGGTCATGAGCTTTGGGTAGTGACCGAAAGGACAAGATCGCGGGTACAAGCGGCCGAAATGAGTTTTCTCCGCAAGGTGACTGGACCGCAAGGTGATTAGAGATACGGTGAGAAGCACTGTCATCCGGGAGAGACTCGGAGTAGAACCGCTGCTCCTCCGCATTGAGAGGAGCCAGATGAGATGGCTCGGGCATCTGGTTCGGATGAGTCCCGAACGCCTTCCTGGGGAGGTGTTCAGGGCACGTCCAACCGACAGGAGGCCTCGGGGAAGACCCAGGACACGTTGGAGAGACTATGTCTCTCAGCTGGCCTGGGAACGCCTCGGCATCCGCTGGGAAGAGCTGGAAGAAGTGGCCGGGGAGAGGGACCTCTGGGCGTCCCTGCTTAGGTTGCTGCCCCCGCGACCCAACCTCGGATAAGCGGAAGAAAATGGATGGATGGATGGACAACACAAATGAGATGAAGTTTTTTCTTGAAATATAAATACCTTTTTAGCATATCTACACGTGTTGCTTGACAAAACATCAAAGTGGCCCTTGCACCCTTTCATTTTTCAGTGGAAACATTTTGGACACCCCTGGAACACACGTCGAGACAGGTTGGCGGAGTTGCAGTACTACAGTACCCCACCAGATGCCGCTGTTTTCCCCGGTTGCGATAGCGCGTTTGATTGAATTTCCTGCAAAACGTACTTTCCCCTCAACCAAACTAACCCAGAAACCTGTGTTGCAACACTGCACGCGTCAGATGACACACTGTGTACCGTTTGGATTATTCTTGACAACCTAAAGTCCACGCAGGAGCCTTATCGGCACCGCCCATGCCTGTCCCGCTTTGGGCCAATAGGGTTGCGCGGAGTGACGCACGCCCCGCCACGTCACAGCACACGGCACCTCCTCCTCTGTCTTAAATAGGACTTTAGTCCCTCCTCTCGGCCTCCGTATTCGGTGTACCTCCCCGCCACTCATCCATTCCGCTGTCAAAGTAAGTCGTCCAATTTAGTTGCAATTTTTTTGGGGGGAAGAGGGTATCATTTTGTAGAAATTTAACTCCGCTGTCCAAAGCAGGCGGAACTTGCTCGACAATTACAGAAATCTATGTGCTTATTGAAGGTTTTATTTTGAAAAGGGAGCGAGTGCTGACGCGTCACGAGTGAATGCAACATGCCAGTCGGGTGGCTTTGTGAAAACATGACATTCCTCGCTAATACTTATTAGCTAGTATCTATCTACCCATCGACTTCATGCACGCTAAAGTGTACCATTTCTTTGCACGGAAGCCTAAAAGTTGAACCGCGCGAGCCAAATTTGGACACAGGTGACGTCACACAGGCAGTTAGTGAAAACAACATAATCTTCCTCATACTTTCTGCAAAGTCTCACTTCCTAAATCACCTCTCTAGGATGGCTCAGCAGTTCCCATCTCTCTCAACGGAGCAGAAGAAGGAGCTGGCAGAAATTGCCCAGCGGATTGTGGCCCCAGGGAAGGGGATCCTGGCCGCAGATGAGTCCACCGGTCAGTTGACACAAACAGATCATGTCATCCAAATAAAAATTAAATAAACGAGGAACATTGTGATTAAATACGCACACCCTTAAAAGGCACCATGGGAAAGCGTCTGCAGAAGATCAACGTGGAGAACAATGAGGAAAACCGTCGCTGCTTCCGTGACCTCCTCTTCTCGGCCGGTGACTGCATCTCAAAGTCCATAGGAGGGGTCATCCTGTTCCATGAGACGCTCTACCAGAAGTCAGACAAGGGCAAGCCCTTCCCCCAAGTCATCAAAGAGCAGGGCACTGTTGTGGGCATTAAGGTGAGGAGACGGCACACAAAAATGTTGTACCATTAATTCGAGATACCCGGGAAAAAATAGCACACCAGGAAGTATATTTTAGATAGCTAGCCTGGACACAAGTAGTGTAGTGTTTGTTGCCAGGCAGAATTCATGGAGTAAAGGTAAACTCCGGATCGGACGATGAACTCCAAACTTTGGGTTGGGGGGGGGACTATTTGAGAACTGAACTAACCTAACATGTATCTTTTTAGAATGTGGGAGGAAACCCGCGGAGATTCAAACCCAGATCTCCTGAATGCACGGCTAATGCGCTAACCACTCATTCACCACGCAGGCTAATATTTTCATGTATTTTTAAATTTTGTAAAAAGGCCAAAACAAAACTATAGTATATTTATACTTAATTACTATCTTCAAGTACCGAGGCAAAATATATATACAGGTAAATGTTCAGAATTAATACCACCGCTCTGTTTGAAATCCAAACACATAAAATGCCGCACGGTGGTCGGGTGGGTAGCAGGTAGGAGATCTGGAAGATCTGGGTTCGAATCTTCGTTGGGCATGTCTGTGTGGAATTAGGATGTTCTCCTCGTGTGTTTTCCAAAAACATGCATGTTAGGTTAATTGGCGACTTAAATTGTCCATAGGTATGAATGTGAGTGTGAATGCTTGATTATCTGCCCTGCCTTTCGCCTGAAGTCTAGGCTCCATCAGACCCCCATGACTCTAATGAGGATAAGCAGCATGCCACGGGTGGGAGACGTCACCTCCCCCATCCCTCATAATGGCTTAATATGTCTGTAAAATATATATACTGTTATCAGAGATTAGAGTAGCTCCGGAATTCTTGCTTCACTATATTCTTATTATGGGCCTGTCAGCGAGAGGCAGGCCCATAATAACAATGGGCCATTACCATGGCAAAGTTATTGGCGACCAAAGTTGAAATGGGACACTTTTTTTTTTTTTTTAGGAACCCACCTTTCAGGTCATACTGGTAATATGCTAGCACGTGCAAGGACACGACACCGGGTCAGGGGTAAGAAACAGGCAGGGCCATTCAAAATTTCCACAGAAATGTTTCTGGATTTGTATATGATGACATGATCAATGCAAGACTCTGCCCTACTCACATTTTGACCTCATCAAATGTGTGATATAGTCCTGAAAGAAATCACTTTAATCAGAAGCAATGTGTTTACACTAGTTAAAAATCCTCTACACGACGGGAGTGCTCTTATGTCTTTAAGGACCTACTGCAAAAACGCTAGTCAAAGATCCTCTGTATGACGGGAGCGCTTTGAAGTTTTTTTTAATCTCACCACACACCACCAAGTGTACAAACATTTATACCGGCCCGCAGGTGTTGTTTTTTGGTAACAGCAAATTTAAGAAGATTAAGAGGAAAAAAAACAGTAAACATTGAAACATCAGCAATCTGATTGTACAAGAATCAAGTGAAAATATTAAGAGAAAAGAGCTGTAATCTAACGAGTTGACAAGAATAAAGTCATACTAGGAATAAATATTTTTTTTACACTCACAGAAATTCTAATATTTTAATGTCCTTTTTGTAAAAATGTCCTGTTTTTAAATATTTAGGTTAAAATATTAAAGAAAACAAACATTTTAAAGTTTGCGATATTATTACAAACAAAACAAAGAATGAATTTTTGAAAATTATGTTGGGGAAACAGATGTAATATACAGGAATAAAGTCAAAATATTATAGCAATAAAGTCATAATATTATGAAAAGAAAAGTACAAGAAGAAAGTTTAAATATTTAGGAAATAATAATATAATATAATTTGGGAATAAAATACTATGAGGAAAAAATAGTACAAAAATAAATTTTGGAAAATTATATATATAGCAACAGCAGAAATGGAAAAAATGCAGAAATATTGAGAATAAAGTCACAATATTAAGAGAAAAATGTTTCTAACAGGTAAGAAAAGTTGCATAATCTCAAACATGATGCGGAAAATTAATGTAATTTAATTTTAGTAGCCCTTCAGAAAGGTAAAATAATTTTTTTCTTGTAATATAACATCTTAGCATATCTATATGGGTTGGTCTATAAAGTGGGCCTTCCATCCTTTCATTTTTCAATATGTGGCCTTGAGTGGACACTCCTGACTTTACTATGGTATGAATGGCAACAGGTTAATCATTTAGGTACCTTCTCCTTTCTAGTGGAAGAACCTTTAACTGTTCTGCATGTCATTTCAAAAAAGTCAACGCCTTCCATGTTTTGTTCTGAACCTGCGGGCCAATATTAGAACAGCCTCATATATTTAAATTGAATACCCCTGGTATACAGTAAATCGCTCCTCGAAGGGTAGAAATGCACTCTTGTTTTTGTTTCCTGCTTCAGGTGGACAAAGGCACAGCCGCTCTGAATGGCACAGACGGCGAGACAACCACACAAGGTGCCGTTTAGACTCCTGCTTGGAAGCTTCCTTTTGCAACCAAGCACGACGTATTTATACCATTTTTGCGGTCTCTCTGCAGGTCTCGACGGCCTTTCGGAGCGCTGTGCGCAGTACAAGAAGGACGGCTGCGACTTCGCCAAGTGGAGGTGCGTGCTCAAGATCTCGAACAGCTGCCCCTCGGCACTGGCCATTGCAGAGAACGCCAATGTCCTGGCAAGATATGCCAGCATCTGCCAACAGGTATGATTAGCAGCGATCTTTGCGTAATGGCACCACAAATAAAAAGGGATGATTGTTTTCTTCGCTATCAGAATGGTCTGGTGCCTATCGTAGAGCCGGAGATCCTCCCCGATGGAGACCACGACCTGCAAAGATGCCAGTATGTCACAGAGAAGGTTGGTTCATGAGTCATTACCGTGAGTTTCTCCAGAAAGAGATGATGATTATTAAAGATACGTGTGGCGATCAGGTGCTGGCTGCCGTGTACAAGGCTCTGTCTGATCACCACGTGTACCTGGAGGGCACGCTGCTCAAGCCCAACATGGTCACCGCCGGACACTCCTGCTCCAAGAAGTTCACCCCTCAGGAAGTCGCCATGGCGACTGTGACAGCTCTGAGGCGGACCGTGCCAGCAGCGGTACCGGGTAAGGAAGGCAGCGACGTCGTGAGGAAAAATGGCGACCTCACTTCCCCGCGACTTTGCAGGCATCTGCTTCCTGTCCGGGGGCCAGAGTGAAGAGGAGGCCTCGCTTAACTTGAACGCCATCAACCAGGTCCCGCTTTATCGCCCATGGAAGCTCACCTTCTCGTACGGCCGCGCGCTGCAGGCGTCCACCCTTGCAGCCTGGCAGGGCAAAGCTGCCAACAAGGCCGCAGCACAGGAAGCGTTCCGCAGCAGGGCCAAGGTGAGGGCTCACCAGCAAGGCAATAAATGCATGAATCCACCTAACTTGGTGTTACTCAACTGGCAAATGATTTCTCAGAAGCTGTTTGTCCCGCTATTCTGGCGCAGGTAACCTGGCTGATGATTAACACTTAGATGTGACTTTCCCCCACAGATCAACGGCCTGGCTGCCAAAGGAGAGTACAAGGCCACAGGCTCGACCGACCAGGCCTCCATGCAGTCTCTGCACACCACCAACTACGTCTATTAATTGAAGCCCCCGTGCACATGGACCAAATGACGATAACATGGACGGACAACCTTTAATAAGGAAGATTTTGGAATAATTCTGCCGCCTCACTGAAATAAATTTGAAGTGACCAAATGTGTCCAATGTGTAGTATTTTTTAAAAATGTATTTCACTTAAAGGACTAAACTAAACCAGGGGTGGGCAAACTTTTTTACTCACGGGCCACTTTGACTTAAAAGATTTGGCCAAGTGGTGGCTGCTGGTCATTCAAAGAGGGGAAGCTCATTTTTTCCCGCCTACATCATAAATGTATTTTGGCACGTTAGACGTTTATTTGTATGCAGCATGATGCAGTAGGTAAGTTACATTGTGTCACGTGTGTCGTTTGGATCGTTTTATTGTACTGGCCACAGATTTCATGTGTGACTCAAGCATAGCACTGCAAGTTGCCAACTACAGTTTTGATGTTAAAGGTTGAAAAAACCAAGTAATTTGGAAAGTTCCTGTAGGCTGGATGAAGTCATTTGGCAAGCCCAATGTGGCCCGCGGCCCCCAGTTTGCCCACCCAGGGACTAACAAGACGCATGAAGCGTCAACATAAACATTTATTTCACAGGAAAGCTAAAATTAAGACACTTAAGTACTCCAAAGGACACATTTACGCATAACAGGTATTTATTACAGTCACGGCTCTTCATTCTATTTGACATTTATATGGAGCTGATACCGCCTCAGGGCATACCGCTATCTTGTGACAGGACCTGAAGTCACACATGCGTCACATTGATGATCACAAGACGGTAGTAATGCAAATGTAGCGTGGGTTTGTTTGATTTATGTGGCTTTCTAACTTTCAAGCGGTATCTAATACCAAAATGATGGTTTTTAAATTTGATATTTGATTTAGATGGTATGCAAATATTGAGTTGTCCTGTCTAATCACATGGGCTCATTTGCAAATTGCAGAAAATTCTAAAAATATAATTTAACAAAAAAACGAAAACCAACTCAAGAAAGAAGTCTAACTATTGAGATTTTAAAAAAACCTAGAAGAAAAAGTAGTCATTTTAAATTCTATTTTCATTATTCATCAGTAAAAATATCTTCAATCTCCATCATTTGACCTTGGTTAAAAATGGTTTTAGGTATAAGTATGCATGCTCATTTAACAATATGTTAATGAAAGTTATTATAGTTTGCGTCGGTGCAAAGCTGCTTCCCACTTACTCCTCCTTAGTCCTTATAGTATGATGCTAATATAAAATACAGTATTTTGCCGGAGTGATATAACACTGCAAACTACAGCCACAATAATAAACATATTTAAATCAATACTGAAAATCTGAGCAAAATGTGCATAGTAAGACACATGGAGCAAGCATTGGCAGCATTGTAATGTGAGTACAGATTAATCATCACGTAGTGCAAGGGATCCATAGTTACGGTTGGGGTGTTGTGGCACTCTGCGGCGTCGAAATTCGCTGGAAAATGACCTGTTGGGGACATGGAGGAGGGGCTGGTTACATGAGTGCAATATAGTGATGACTAAAATATTTCTGTTCATGATAAACATCATGGAACGTATACAATGTCACTGTGATCACAGAAATGTGAGTTTTTCCAGTTAAGCATTTCATATTACAGTACAGCCTTCCCTCGCTACATCGCCACCTCTCTCTCGGTTTTTCAAAAAAAATGAATTAATTATTAACGAATGATTGCCGTTGCAGGGTTGACTGCGGCCTAGATTTGATCGCTGGAACAACCGGCACAATTATAACATAATAATAATAATCTTCATAATAATAACATGGGTTACTGTTGTAGCCACAGCCCTCATCATTTGGTGTTGACCACCCCTACAAGTTAAACTGCCTTAAATGTCTTATATTCTCTGATTATGTCGACTATAGAAAGACCAAAATATGCTTAAATAATCAAACAAAACTAATCTGTCCTATCACTGCACGCAGAAACGTTTTCGCGTTCCCTTGTTTTCAGCCATAGCTATCGCCATACATACGGTGTATCGTATGTCGTCCCTTGCATCTCCGCGGTTTGACTTTTACGGCTTCACTCTATCACGGTTTTCAAAAATATATAAATTAATAAATGACGCAATTTGGGTGTTGAATACAGCTTATTAGTTGTAAAAAAAAATCATATTGAAGCAAGCTTTACATATTTTTTGCCTTAACTAAACGCTTTCAAGCATAAAAATGGCCATATGAAATAAAATATAAAAATTTAAGACATTAAAAAGACATTCTACACTGGTCACAAGGTGTCGCTAATCTTACTGTAATGTTTGGTGAGACACACTTGCACCAGACATGATCGCCAGAACAATAGGCATTTATTGCAGGTTTGAATAATCTCAGCCAATCATTAAGGCACAATAATCCCTAATAAAAATACAAGCTATACAAACCACTGAGGTGTAACCCAAGCCCCCCTAAAACTCAACTCTGAATCCCCGATATCACTTCCTGTCCGCCTGCCACTCACACTCACAAACCCACAAGGAACACATTTATAGAAGACATGAGCATGTGTCTCATTAATGTCTTTAATGGCTTATTTATTGTTATTATGTAAACTATATTGGGTAATACAAGGGTAAAATTGACTATGGGGGTGTCATTTCATGTCTACAAGGCTCCAATAATATTAAAAATCGTATGTACAAGGTAGTAAACAGGTTTTCTATGCTCTGACTACAAAAATATTCCATTTACAAATAAGGAATAAATAATTTTACAAAAATTCACTATCACTGCCCAGTCTGGAATCATTTAACCGTGATAAATGAGGGATTACTGTATACATACTGTATATTTAATTAATTTTTCCGGCAATATATTTGTTTAAAGATGGCTATAGTCACACTAAAATAAAAAATAATTGCCCGCTTTAGTGCGGCTTGCTTAGCGTCCAATGTGATATTTTAGCCAAGGGGCCAAATGCTGTGCCGTAAAGAATGCACTGTGTACATATTATGCATATTATGTAGCCAAATTCAAACATTCAAATTTCAAACATCTTGTTTCACCTAAACCAAATAGGACAAGTCTGAATACCACCCCTTAGAGACAGCTCCAAAGTTGTACTTATCAATTGTGTGCGTTGATGGTACCTGAGTGTTTGTGGATTTCAGAGCCGAGCGCGCGACCACCGACAAGAAGATGAGAAGCACCGACACACACAGAGAGCATGTGAACAAAATGCCTTCAATGCCAAAAATGTATTCCTAAAAAAAGAAAAAGATATTTTGTGATGTTCTGTGAAAACGTGCTGTGTTGAGTATCAAATCTAATGTACCAATCTGCGCTTGCTCCACTTCGGGTCCGTCATGTGCTCTGGAAAAAACCTGATGTCCCTATAATACGTAAAGCAGGATATCCTATATGCAAAAGACACGAGGATTCCCAGGATGGAAACCACATACATGGCCAAACAAACTGTCACCTGGGGAAAATATTTGCATTTATATACGTTCTCACTGGAATAATCACATATTAATCATAATAAGATCAATATATTACCATCTTTTTTGACGGATGTGCTCCCGTGTAAAGAGACAAGACTCCACAGATGACAAACTGAAAGAAATAAGATCTACATGTGCAGACTTAACACAACATACACATATCTCTCCATTTAATGAAAGTACTAAAATAACAATGTTTCGTTATCACTGCCACTAAGCCATTCACTTAACAATATGTTTATGATTGACAGTGGTGTATGGCATCATACTGGCTTGAATTTAACATGCGAGATGTATACAATGTACAGTGGAACCTCCGCTTTGTACTCCTGGTTGAAATGCAAGCTGTTCTCATTTCTAACGACTATAGGAACTAATGTAAAAAAAAATTTAAATTCTGGACTAATTGAGCAATTAGTTGAAAGGGGTGTGTTGATAGCAGTGTCTGCTGTTGACTCTAAAAACTCAAAAATATTTTGCACAAACGTGTTTGTTTCTAGGATTTAGCAATCCTGTGAAACACTAAACTAATTAGTTTTTTATAACTGCTTCACATCTGTGTGGCATGGAGTCAACCAACTTGTGGCACCTTTCAGCTGTTATTCCACTCCAAGATTCTTTGACAACGTTCCACAATTCATTAACATTTCTTGGTTTTGCTTCAGAAACAGAATTTTTGATGTCACCTCAAGTTCTCCATTGGGCTGGTCACTCCATATTAAATTTGTTGGTTTGGAACCAAGATCTTGTTCGTTTACTAGTGTGTTTGGGGTCATTGTCTTGTTGAAACAGCCATTTCAAGGGCTTTTCACAAAGTCATCTTCTAACTGTCACAGTACTTACAGGTAACTCCAGATTGTTTTTCCTGGAGCTGATCCTCGTCTGAGCCTTTGCCATTCTAGTTATTCTTCCAACAACTTTGATGGTTGTCTTCAGTTTTCTGCAACGTGTCTCTGGTTTTGTTCTCCATTTTAAAACATCATTTTAGCTGCTCTCCAATCAACTTTTTCAAGTACGCCGGTCCACTAAACAATGTCCTGAATGACCCATTTTCCTCAGGCTTTCAAGGGGAAATGCATTTTCAACAAGTACTGGTTTCATCTTTAAATAGGGGCCACCTGATTCACACCTGTTTTTTTTTTCCACACAATCGATCACTAGTCATTGTGATCGAATCCCACTCTATTTTTTTTTAACACACCCCTTTCAACTGACTGCCCAATTGCACAGCCTTAAGAGTGTGCATTTCAAAAATGCTGGGTCTCGTTTGCTTTCTGAGAATCTACTGCACCTACTGGTACCTTGTTTGCCATGTAGCAATAAAAATATAATAAGTGATTCATCTGCTTTGTCACAATGGACGGCTATTATTTCGAATACTACTGTATGTGTTCCCCCTCAAGAAAGTGTTGTACAGCGCTTGATAAACCACCAAGAGGAGTGACTTGTGTTGCATACCAGAGCTGCCTGCCAAAAAGGGATGTAAATACTGCTGGAGTTTGTTAAAGTTTCACTGACCAAGATGAATCCCATCAAGGCCTCAGCACAGCCACAGATCACAATGACAACCTGGTGATGAGAAGAGCATCCGATGTCAGTGCATGCACTGCAGCAGATTCAAAGACGGCTTAAAACTGATTTGAAAAAGGATGTATTACACCCAGACTTTGGGGCTCCTTTCGGAGGAAGTGATGAAGAGGTTTGCTGTGCTTCAGCACCTTCGGGTCTTCATTATGCTTCCCTTGCTGTTGTCCTCTCGCAACTCCCGTGGTGGTGGTGGTGAGTGTTGGTGCACTGTCATCCATGGTGGGGACGCTACAGACATGGAAAAACAACATTGTTAGTCAAAGCAGATGTGCATTGCTCCCCCCCTACAAATTGGCAGCACCACTGTTTCACAACTCTTTCAGAAGGGAAGTTAGAGAATCACTTCAGAAATCTATGATGAAAAAGAAAAGCGTGAAAAACGCTTACCTTGCTTTAGGTTTTTATGGAGAAGAGCAGCGGGAAGAACGGTTTGGGAATGTGGTGGGTGGGAAGAGGAAGTACAGAAATTTGAAACTTTTTTTTTTATCACGAGAAGGAGCTCAGAGCTGGTCAGTGAATTAAACATCGAATGTCAAAAAAACAATTCCATGCAGCGGGAAAAGGACAATTAAAGGTATCATTTGTGGGGGGGCAATTTTCACATCATCTTATTTTTGTTGTTAGTTATTGTTTCACGCCCCCCGCCCCTGAATTGAAATACTATTGAAAACATGACAGTTGTTTATCTGTACAAATTAGTGTATGCGTTTCTGGCACCAGCATTCTGCTTACTATCTTGATTATTCAACTAGATCAGCGGTGTCGGACCTTGCCTTTACATAGTGAAACATGACAATGCAGGGGACACTTTTATAGTTTGCATTACAGCACATGTAGGTGTTCTAAAAAGTTTCCAGCAAAAATGGCTTAAAAAACGCAGTATGACCACAATTACTGTTGCCATTTTTTAATTTTGCAAGTATTTAAACAGCACCCCCCCAAAAGAATGGTGGCATGTGAGTGGCTGCCTTTCAAGCAGCATCATCCCATGCACAGCATCATCTCCAACAGAAGAGCACATTTCAGTGGCAGATTGCTATCACTGTCCTCCTCCTCCGTGGACAGACTGAAAGATCATTCCTTCCCACGCCATGCAGTTCTTCAACACAACACAGGGAGAGAGAGATAAACAAACACACACAGGACTGGACTTTTTATTTAATTAGGTTTTATATTATGTATTCATCATGGACGTGAACAGTTATTAATAACGTTAATAAATAACGTATTATTTATTATTATTATTTATCCATCTAGTGGTTCCCAAACTTTTTTTTCAGCACCCCCTTTTGAAGATAAAGTGATTTTCTCCCTCCTTGGTGAGGTGTTGTGGACCTTCCCAGCAGGGAGACGACGCAGAGACAGACCTAGGACACGCTAGAGGGATAATGTCTCACAGCTGGCCTGGGAACGCCCTGGTGTCCTACCTGTGGAACTGGAAGAACTACTTGAAAAGAACTTATGGGGTTTTATTTGGTTTGCATCTAATTCAATTTTAAAATGCTTGTTAGTAAATTTTAATTAAAAAAAAACCCTAAAAGACTAGATAACATACTTGCATTCTATTGCTTACAGTAAAAATGAATAAATTCTAGTTGCTCTCATAATTTATTTCAGTGGCAGCAAAAAGGCATAAATAAAAAAAACAACCTTAGATTTAAAAAACAACTCTATATGCTCCGATACAGGTACGATACAGATAACAGTCCGTATAGTCATACATTTCAATATGAATGATGCGATGTGTACAATTAATTTGCAAAGTTTACCTAACATGTACAGTACTTAGAATAAATACACTTTAAATACGCAACATGCAATGGCTCTTCCTGCATGATCAGAACACTACGCTGGCCCACATTTACAAGGGTTCTGCACAAAAAATGGGCAGTAATTAGCAGAAAACATATTACCGTTTGTAGGTTGACAAATGATTAAAATGTCGAGTGAGAATGCTGAGGAAGAATCTACAACTAAAACACTAGCAAAGTATACGCTATGTACAAAATTTATGTTTACTGCGGACTGTTTTGCTTTATGTGTGGGAGAAAATGAACCCATCATCGGTTTATGAGTAAAAACATGTTAAAATGTGGTTTCCCATTGTCACAAATACATAATGCCCTGCTGAGTCAGGAAGGCGCGATGCAACTGTCCCGCAACACCACAACATCCTTACTTGTACTTTGGTGGTTACAAAGCACACGAGCGACAACGTGGTCAAGTGTTCACTATGCACTGCGAAGGTGGCGCTCCAGGAGGTACGCTGCCCTTCGCCTCACGTCTGCTTCACCGTAGAATTGAAAGGTTTCTAAAAGTGAAAGGCCGCCTTGCCTTGCAAAGTCCTCCACCACCTGGAAAATAGGAGAAGATGCTGACGGAATATGCTACAAACACAAATCCGGAATCCAGCCCAGTGTGTGATTTACTTGTTGACAACTAGCTAGCAGCATATGAAGGATGTCCATACTAAGAATCAACACATCATGATCGGCCATTTTGAGCGTGGCCGAGAGGGAAGAGAGCAGCCCCACTTGGGCCAGCTGGATGCAGAAGTCCTTTTTCTTGTGGGCCACGTTTGCCAAAACTCTCAGAATCTGAGGTGGGCAAGAGTGTGAGAAATTACGATCTTAAAACTAAATAAATAAATAAAATAAGAGTTATTGTGCCGACCATTGTGTTGATACCACAAGAGAATGGAAGAAGCCGGAGAAGCCCAGGGACCAAGTTAAGAGTCAGCAGGGCCGAACAGAACAGACCGGATTGAGCTGGATCACAGCAAAAGTGATGGATTTTTATCAATATAATGATAAAAATACAGAAACATAAAAAGTACTGTACTGTACGTAGCGTCTGAGTTACGGTTTGACTTCATTTAGTGTAGGTGCGTCCAAAGTACGGGCCAGGGGGCGTTTGCGGCCCGCTGGTCCTTTTTTATAGTGGCCTGCTGCACATTCAGAAATTATAATAAGAACAAAATAGCAAAAAAAAAAAAAAAAATTAATTTTAGCAAGAGTGACAATTCTACACAAATAATAATGTATATATGTATATACACACACACACACACATACATACATATATATACACACACACACATACATACACATATATATGTGTGTGTGTGTATATACACACACACACACATACATACACATATATATGTGTGTGTGTATATACACACACACACACACACATACATACATATATATATGTGTGTGTGTGTATATACACACACACACACACACACACACACACATATCTATATACAGTGAGGGAAAAAACTATTTCCCAAAAAAAAAAAGATTTTGTGAGTTTGTCCACTAATAAAGAAATGATCAGTCTATAATATCAATGGTAGGTTTATTTGAACACAGAGACAACAATGACAAAAAAATCCAGAAAAATGCATTTCAAAAAGAGTTATAAATTAATTTCCATTTCCATTAAGAAAGTAAGTATTTGATCCATCAGCAAGATCTTTAGCTCCCAGGTGGATCTTATACAGGTAACGAGCTGACAATGGCAGCGCTCTCAGCTCGTTACCTGTATAAAAGAGACCTGTCCACAGAAGCAATCAATCAATCAATCAATCAATCCAGATGCCAAACTCTGCACCATGGCCAAGCCCAAAGAGCTTTCCAAGGATGTCTGGGACAAGATTGTGGACCTACACAAGGCTGGGATGGGTGGAAGAAACATAAATTAATTGCCAATCTCTTTCGGTCTGGAGCTCCATGCAAGAGCTCACCTCGTGGCGTTTAAATGATAATGAGAACGGTGAGGAATCAGACGGGGACCGATCGGGAGGAACTTGTCAATGATCTCAAGTCAGCTGGGACCATTGTAACCACAAAAACAGTTGGTAACACACTACGCCGTGAAGGACTGAAATCTTGCTGTGCCCGCAAGGTCCCCTTGCTCAAGAAAGTCCATCTACAGGCCCGTTTGAAGTTTGCCACTGAACATCTGACTTATTCAGAGGAAGACTGGGTGAAAGTGTTGTGGTCAGGTGAGACCAAAATTGAGCTCTTTGGCATCAACTCAACTCATCGTGTTTGGAGGAGGAGGAATGCTGCCTATCACTCCAAAAACACCGTCCACCATCAAATATGGAGGTGGAAACATTGACGTGATTGCCAACAAAGGTTTTGCCACCAAGTACTGAAGGACGTTTTCAGAGGGATCAAATACTTATTTCCTTCGTGGAAGTGCAATTTATACATTTTTGAAACGCATTTTTCTGGATTTTTTTGTCATTGTTGTCTCTCAGTGTTCAAATAAACCCACCATTGATATTATAGACTGATCATTTCTTTATTAGTGGACAAACTCACAAAATCTTTTTTTTGGGAAAAAGTTTTTTCCCTCACTGTATATAGATCTTAGCATATTTCATGTGTTGGTTTACAAACGCCCTCGTTGGAAACGGTTTGGATTTCCCTGGTGTTCAGTATAACAAGCTTGTGCTAAATTAAGTCCCCCCCCCCCACCTGTGAGGTTGTTGAGGACCCAGGCGCTCTCTCTGGCCAAGGCGGGTTGAGTCTGCACGTAAGTCTGAAGCAAAGTGCACAGAGCGGACGTGAGCTCGACATCACTCGGGCAAACGCTCGGCTCATCCGGCGTGCAGGAAGCCAGCAGGTTGGCCGTGCACCTCAGCAGAGGACAGACAAGCTGAAGAAGTGAAAGGGTGTTAGAGGGACCACATCAACTCAGGGCTGTCATTTATTTGTTTTTAGCCAATCCCAGCTGCTGACTTTTAGAGCGAGAGGAGGGATACACTCTGGGCTGGTCACCAATCACAGGACACACATACAGTAGACAACCATTCACACTTATTGACAATTTAGTCTCCATTTAACCCAGGCATCAATACAAGTATATGTGCTGTACATACAACAACACTTGCTCACCAGTTCCAGGCCATCCTCTTCCGGTCCTTGCACAGCAGCACCACCCAGTGACATTATCAAAGTACTGCACCGCAACAGCGCTCCACAAGCTAACAGTGTTTTATTACTCTCAGAACTTTGCAAAAGAAGAAGCAGAAGAGAAAGGTCACGTTGTCATTAAAACAGTGGAATGTGCATGCAGCAACTGAAGTTATGACACAGCACTCACCTGCATGCAAGGTAATGCAAACACCAGGCACACTCAATGGCGGGAGCCATTGAAAAATTCTGGTTGGGTATCAGGGCCGCTAAAAGATGTGTAGGTAAACTCGAGGCCAGAATGGACCTGCAGGCCGTGAGAGAAGTCATGATGCAACTGCAGTAGAAACTGTGCTGTCTAACATTGAAATGGTAGGTTGCAGTGTGTGCAATATGAAAACATCTATCCATCCATTTTCTACGGCGCTTATCCTCATTAGGGTCAAGGTTGTATGCTGGAACCTATCCCAGCAGACTTCGGGCGAGAGGTGGGGTACACCCTGGACTGGTCGCCAGTCAATTGTAGAATATGAAAACACCCCAAAACATTTTGAGGGAAAGATATGCTTTAACAGCCATATACTGTAAAAGTCTTTCGGGTTGAACTCTTACCATTCATGGCTTCAGTTCATCTCTTGTACTTTTTTTTGGTTTGGATTTTTGGTCTTCAAGACCTCAAAAGCATGGATATTACGTTCTAGAATTGGAAAAGCTGAAGCAGGGGTGTCCAAAAGGGCCCAGTGGCCATTTGCAGCCCAAAGCTTTTTTTTTTTTAATTTGTCCAAGGAACGTTCTAAAAATATAATGTAACAAGAAAATGAACAAATAACAGCAAAAATTTGCAATATTATAAAAAAAAAAAACACAATAAAGTTGTAAGTTGGGGAAAATGTTATATTATGAGGAAAAAAATAAAAATTATGAAAAAAATTACAAGAAAGTTTAAATAGTTGGAAAATTACTTTAAAAAAATGAAAAAACAGCTGCAACCAGTCCAGGATGTACACCGCCTCCCGGCCAAAGTCAGCTGGGATATGCTCCAGCATACTCGCGACCCTAATGGGGATAAGCGGTATAGAAGATGGATGGATGGATGGAAAAAACAGCTGTAATTTTTACGAGAATAAAGTTCAAATTTTTAGTGAAAAAAATTATATTCTAACAAGAAAACTGTCACATTTTTATAAGAATAAACTTGCAGTATTACGAAAAATAATGTGATGTCAAAGTATTAAGAAAAAAAGTTATCTTTTCAAAGTTGTGATATTATGACAAATAACCAAAACAAAATAAAAGTGCAATTTTTTGGGAAAAATGGGTTGGCGGAAAATGTATAATATGGCAACAAAGGCGTAATATTACATGAAGAAAATTTACAACAATTATTTAAAGACAAAGTTGAAATATTTGGAATAAAAAAAAAGCAAAAATGGGGTTGAAGGCTCACGCTAATAAAAAGTGAGATGCAGTTTTTTCTTGAAATACAGTAGTGTTCAAAATAACAGCAGCCCAACGCGACTGACCAGATGAATCACTGTTATTAGTATATTTGTATTGCTACATGGCAAACTACCAGTAGGTGCAGTAGATTCTCAGAAAACAAGACCCGGCATTAATGAAATGCACGCTAAGGCTGTGCAATTGGATTGGTTTGCTGGTTTTCTAGTGTGTTTGAAGTCATTGTATTGTTGAAACACCCATTTCAAGGGCATGACCTCTTCAAGTATTTTGACATATGCAAGGTGATCCACGATCCCTGCTATGTGATAAAAAGGCCCCAAAGGCCCATGCTCCTGTATATATACACACAATAATATATAACTTCGTAGCATATATACATTTGTTGCTTAACAAAATAACAAAGTTTCATTTTTCACTATGTGGCCCTCACTGGAAAATGTTTGGACACCTCTGCTCTGTGATTGGATGTTTGTCTATACTCTGTGATGGACTGATGACCAGTAGATGTACATGTAGGTGTACCCTTTCTACCCAAAATCATCCGGCATAGGCTCCAGCGCCAGGATGCAGGAAAAAGTAAAGATGCTTACGGGATTATTTTGCTTGAAGCTTCCTTGGTTTGGAGAAGCTGAGAAAGCGTGAAACCCACAGCTTCCACCACCGCCACATTATGCCTCTGCTTCTGAACACATAATGACACTTTACGTTTTTATGCAGCGTTTTCATTTCAATCTTGTACCTCTATACAGCTGGCCAGTGCCGGTACGATTCCCTGAGCCAGGAGTTTCTCTTTCACATCGTCACTGTCCGGGCACAAGTTACCAAGCGTGTAGAGACAAAGCTCCTGTGTGAACACGCAAAACAAGCGGATGACTGGCCCGGTTTGTGTGACCCGGTGTATGTGGAGGAGGTCTACTGACAGTGAACCTGGTGCTTTGCCCGGACAGATAGGTGAGCAGGTAAGGGGTGGCGGGCAGACAGGCCGAAGCCACACTAGGGTGAGGAGAGTGAGACAACTCGTGGAGACAGCGGACAGACTGCAGGCGGCATTGGGTGTGGGAGCCAGTGAGGAGGCCGACCAACAGGTGGATGCTGTTCTCCTGCCTGGACAAAAGGCACGGGAAGATATTTAAACACGACCGTCTTCCACATCATAACAGAAAATGACAGCGTACCTGATGAAGGCGAGCTGAGCCGACGGGTTACGGAGAAACTGACTCAAAGTTTTGAGGTGGGTTTCCCTCTCTGGAGCATCGCGTTGGAGTTTGTGGAACAAACTGACAACATCCTGCACACATTACACACAAGCTTAGATGTCTTCTTGTTTTAAAGCCCACCTCGTGTGAAGCTGTTTACCTTTCCATCTGAGTAAGTGTCTCGCTGCACCTCATCTTCACTCAGCAGCAGTCTCTTGCTCACCAGTTGTTTGTCCCGGCGGGCCTGACGAAGAGCTGCAACATATTTACAGCAAAAACCACAACATGTGAGCCATGAGACATGCTCTGCAAACTATGGACTTGTCAAAACAAAAGGTAACCTGGAGGTACATTTTCTGTCCAAGTGACAATTAACATGAGGAAATCATACATTACTCACAATATATTAGGAATAGCCCAAAGCAATAATATTACCATTAGTTAATTATTCCCATTGCTGCTGTTGGAACCTTACTTTGATTACTTCCATGCACATTTTGTGTATGCAAAACTGCCATTATGTTTAGCTTACCTTTTTCCCGCTCTCGCCTCTTTATCCGGAACTCCTCCAAGCTGTAGCCTGCTCGGCCAGCTTTGTGGCCGACGCTCCTTAACCTCCACATGATCTTTTACTGGTTTTCTATCTATTTCTTCAACAAAAAAAAAAAGTATATCTAAATCAAAAGGCCGGACGGTCATCTTGTTGCTGTCATTTGCCCCAAAACATGAGTTGAAGCTCTTCGTCGGCGGTTTAAAAGTAACCACCTCAAGCCACAGCGCCATCTAGCGGGTCAAAAGCAAACAATTCTCTTAGAACAAGAAAACAGTTTTACAATTGCACGGCTGATTTTCCTTAACCTCCACATGATATTTCACTGTTTTCCCCCCACATTTTAAAGCAATGTATACTTAAATTAAAATGGCGGACTGTCATCTTGTTGCTGTTATTTGCCCCAAAACTGAATTCGCTCTCGCACATCTTCGTTGGCAGTTTAAATGTGACTACCACAAACCACAGCGCCACCTAGCGAATCAAAATATAAAGAAAAAAATAGTCATTTTAGTAGCATAAAGTTGAATAATTTAAGCAAAAATATTTGTTCAAATTTGCAATATCAAGAGAAACAAAACACAAAAAACTTGTACTTTGAGGAAAAAGATATATTCTTATTATACATTCATAATTATGAGAAAGAAAGTTGAGGTAGTTGGAAAATAAAGTTAAAAAATGGAAGCCAATCAACAGCTGGCTGATGAAGATCCTACTGAAGTGGAAGCACATCAACACCACCATCCAGTGCTACGCTCCAACCAATGACTGTAAAGAGGAGAGAACAGATGCATTCTATGAGCAGCTGCATGCCGCGCCAAGAGATGAAAATTGTGATGGGTGACTTTAATGTGAAGTTGGGGAGGGATAACACCAACTAGGAAAGAGCCACGTGCAAGGAAGGACAACGGAGAGAGGCTGCTGGAGCCGTGCACCACGTACGACCTCGCTACCCTTCCCACACCAGGAGTTCACCTGGTGCTACCCCAACGGAAGAGACAAGAACCAGATCGACCACCTGATGACCTTGAAGGGAGAACTTTTCAAGGTAGATCCAGAAGTAGCAGCACAAGTTCTTCAACCCCTACTAACAGCCATCTGCGAGAAGAAAGAGCTACCTGAAGAAGTCATTATCGATATCCCTAAGAAACTGTAACAACTGGAGAGGAATCACCCTCCTGTCTATTCCCAACAAGATCCTCGCCAAGATCATCATCAGGCGGATCTCTGAGGCAGTGGACCAGCAACTCAGCAAAGAACAGGCGGGACTCCGGAAAGGAAGCGGATGCACAGACCAGATCTTCACCATGCGAAACATCATCGAGCAGTGCACCGAATGCCAGAGGCAGGATTTTGAGAAGGTCTTTGAGAAGGTCATCCACCGAGACGGTCTCTGGCAAATTCTCAGGGCATACGGAATCCCGCAAGAAATCGTCCTGGTCATCAAGAGCTTCTACAACAACTTCAAGTGCAGAGTGGGCAACAGCGACACCAGCTTCGGTGTGAAGACCGGCGTGCTCTTGAACTTGACCATCGACCGGGTGATGCGCCAAACAACAGCAGACAAACCAAGGGGAAATAGGTGGACCCTCTACTCAACACTTGAAGATCTAGACTTTGCTGACGATCTAGCCTTGCTCCCCCACACACACCAGCACATGCAAGAGAAGACATCCCGGCTCAGCATGTAGGCCTGAAAATCGTCCAGAAGACGACTGAGGTGATGCTAAACGTCGCCAACCCAGCACCAGTGAGCAGAGAAAACCTGACAACAACTAAAGAGTTCAGGCAGAGCAGGCAGTGACATTAGGAATCGCCTCAGCAAGGCCAGGAACGCCTTAAAAATGCTGAACGTGTGGAGGTCAGGGCAGTACAGCACCAAGACCAAGCTACGGCTCTACCAAAGCTGTGTACTCTCCACCCTACTGTACGGCTCCGAATGTTGGAGAATGACAGGGAGTGACCTCAACAAGCTGTCCGCCTACCACACCGAGAACCTATGACGAGTGCTACGAATAATCTGGCCTCAAACCATCTCCAACCAAGAGCTTCTCGCCCGCTGCAAACAAGAGGACATGGAGAGGAGATGGAAATGGTTCGGCCACGCATCGCCCTCCACCGGACACCTGAGAGGAAACAGAAACGAGGACGACCCAAGAACACCTGGAAGTGGAGCTGAGGATCGTCCATCATACCTGAGGGACCATTCAGAAGCTGGCCCAGAACAGACAGGGGTGGAGTTGAATGACAAGCCACAGCGCCACCTAGCGGTAGAAATACACTTTCACACACATATTGTTTAAAAAAATGTTTAATGTGTATAAAAGGGCATGTGCATTGATAGTGTGCACAATATATTTAAATGTGGTTTTCAAACCGGTCCGTATTTTATGTTTCAAGCAGTTTTGTCTCAAAGGATTCCATTCCAAAAACAGAAAACTTCCTGAACAGGAATGCCAATCCATCTAATGTAGGACTTTAATTTTGGGGCACAACGTCTGCAAAGTGAGCACTTTGAGCATACCACACAAAACAATGGGGGGGGCAGACAGAGCAAATGTGTAGGTTCTGTTCCGCCTACATTTGTGTATTTTGATCCTTCCTGTCTTGTCTGTTTTATGATTACGTGATTCAGTTGATGACAGATGACAAGTGTGAATGTCCACTGGAGATGAATAAAGTTTGTGTAAAATGCTCTAAGAGGAAATAAAAACACTTTGTTAGTACCACCTTCATCCTTCCATGAAAACGAAAGTGATGAGGCGACAGTCCTATGGCGTCCTCCGAATGGGTGATGGTCATGTGGCGGTGTTAGCGTGGCCGGCGGGTGCTGCCGGGAACTAGCTCGAATCCTTTTTACTTTTCTCTGCAGAAGTAAAAGATGTCAAAGAGATCATCACTTTTTTTTAAAATCTGGACTTAAACTTACTTTTCTTTTTCTCAGACGGAGGTTGAGGTGTATCCAAGGAGAACAGAGGTAAGGTATTAACCAGAAGCTGCTTCTTCTTCTTCTTCTTCTTCTTCTTCATTTCGGTGCTAGGCTCGGCCGTTTCTTCTCCGCTTGTGGTCGCGTTTTCATTTGGAAGCGTAGGTTCCTCGGCGGGAGACGACGTGTCTTTCTTCGTCTTTTTCTGGTCATCCGTCAGGTGAGCTTTTGCCTCCACGGGATGACTCTTCCTCTTCTTCAATTTCTTCTCGCCCACGTCGGCACCTGAACCGTCCGCGCTGGGAGCCGTCTCCTCCTTCCCGCTCGCTTCCTGCTCGTTGGCCGTTTGCTCCGGATTTTCCGGCTGACCGATTCCCACATCATGAAGCGTCCTTTTTTTCTTCTTCTTGGGTGTGTGCTCAGAAGTTCCCTCGCCTTCACCCCTTTCCTCCTCCTCTTTATTCTTCTTCTTCTTCTTTTTGGCTTTCTTGTCTTTTAAAATAACCTCCGAAATATCCAGACTGTCGGCAGCTTCCTTCTGCTTTTTCTTGGCTTTCATTTCTTTTCTGGATACTTCCTCAGCAGTCCCTACATTGTGTTCATCCGAGGACTGGAGACACTCTTTATCGCAGTTGGTTACATCTTCTGCAGGTTTTCTCACACAATTATCCTTGGTGTAGTTTTTCTCTTTTCTACTCACTTTAACTTCGCTTTCACGATCCTCGTTTTTCTTTCTCTTCTTCTTGGGTTCTGGTGTTACATGATTAGCTTTTTCTTCAGCGGGAGTCTCGGCTTTGATCTTTTCCTTCTTTGGTGTCTCTTTCGGCGGAGACGTAGTTGCCGCGCCATCTGATGTCAGGTTTTTCATCAACGGCGTACTTTGTGAAGACGTCTTCTGCGGACTTGAATTAGTTTGTTCCTTCGCTTCTCTCGCCTTCTCTTCAATGTCGCTCTTTTTTTTAACTGCCGTGTCAGTATTCGGCTTAGTCCTGACTCTCTTTTTGGGTGCAGATGAGTCCAAAGCGTTGATGGTGTCCATCTTGGCTATGTCTACATCTGTGGACAACAAGAGGATATCTTTTTTTCAAATGATTAAAAACGATCAGATTAATCACAGTTTTCAAATTAATTAATCATGATTAATCACCATTTGCAACCAAGTCTGAAATAGGCCAATTTTTGCCGAAAAAAAGATAAGAGATGGGACAGGATTATCCGATTAACTGAAAATGTCAATCAAGCTGAAAGGTAGCACACACAGAAACTATATTTACACTCCTTCCTTTAACAGAAGCACATTTGAATCACACTTTAACCTTGCTATTATGGGAAATGAGGGGATGTTTTAGGTTGCATTCACAGTTTTCTGCCATTTCCGAGCACCCATAAAAGCAGCAAATTGTACTTCACAAACTCACCTTTGTGAGTAATAAGAATAGCCACTTATTGTTTTTCCTCTGTCGTTCTGTTTACGTAGACCACACTTAAATGCATAGAGACGTTGCACCGATCTCGCCGCTGCCTACGTCTAGTGACAACGAGGAAGTGTCCTTCCGAAGTTGCCGTGACGTCAGAATCAAGTGGTTAGGGGGCACCAGACTCTTAAAAACGGAGAGGCGTGGCTTGCCATGATGCATATGCATTAATTACACTAAAAATAATAACAATGAAATTAATTGGTTTTTGACAGCCCTACTTCACAGTGAATTCAGGTCGCACTGTCAAAGTTTTAGGCACTGTCCACACGGGAACGTTTTTTGGGGGATTTTTATGATGGGTTGAAAAAAAAAGTTGCATCCACACGAGGCCAGATTAGTAAATAGTTGCATCCAGACGGGAATGGCTCACTGGTTGAAAACGTCGTGATACACAAGACGCTGCAAACACGCAGACGGAACCACGTGACACACTAAACTATAGAAGAAGAAAGAACCCACGCGGGTAAGTTCGTCTAGACTTGTGACAAAGTGGATTTACTTCTATGATTTGTTTTCAAACAAGAAGGAGAATGTGTGTATTTTCTTTGATTTTGTCTTCCCGTCGAGTGCATGTGAGCCACGCCACAGCACGTATACGCATACCCGTCAGCTCCAGCGCCAGTTTCTTCCACTTCTCGACGTCCAGACTGCTGTCAGAGTCAGAATCGCCTTCACGGGTATCCTTCCTTAGCATCTTAGCAGGCGTGGCATTTTCTGCCACCTTCTTGTCTTTTTTCGCACTTTTTGGTGCAACAGACTGTAAAGACGACGGGTTAGCGCTCTGGGTCACACAGCAGCGTTTTTTAAAGCATCAAATGAAAACTCACTTTCTGTTTCTGCGGCTTCTTTGCAGATTTCTTCGCCTTCTTGGAAGCGGCTAGATTGTCGGGACCCAAAGAGGAGAATAATTTGGCACAAATGAGACAATGTTTTATCTGAGATAGCGTGGGGCTAATTTTAAATGAAAGAAGTTTATACCTTTCGCTGAAGCTGGAGGTGATGCTCCTCCATTAGACCTGGAGTGTCTGTTCTTGGAGTGCCTGCAAGGAGGTGGAACACTTGATAGTCACTAAAGCACTACACAAAGAGGAATCCATAATTCTACCAAATTTAACAATATTATTCAAAATATTTCATTACCAATGTGGTGTTGCTCAATCTATGGCCAAAATTTATTTATCAATTGTGTGCCTGTCAAACTTTTACCCCACCCCACGTTTATCGCGCTTAATGGTTCCATCTAAGGTGAATTTCCGTAGTTCAATATTAATAAATGAAATATTTTCAGAGTTATGGCACTTTTAAAAAATGTTTTCCCCCCCATTAGAGCCCTTTAGACATGAAACAACACCCATATAGTCAGCTTTACATTACCCAATATACTCGACATAATTACAGAAAAGAACCATTACGTGTTATTTATTCTTATCTCTGCTGTATCGCAATTGATTGTTTTGTTTGAGTGATGAAGTTTATTATGAGGTTTTTAGGAGAGCAACTTGAAACGTCAATTTCTCTTGGAGATGAAGAATCTAACCTATCTTGTAATGGTGGCTCTAAATGGCTTTACACTCGTATTACCCAATATAGCAGACATGGTAGAAGTAAGTTGGGCCATTTATAAATGCTACTAAAATGATCTTTGTTAGCGTCCAACTTTTTTGTCTTAATTCCTTCATTCGTGTAAACCTGATATATTTTCTTTTATTGCTGTTTTGTTTGTTTGTTTGTATTAGTTTTCTTGATACATTATATATATTTTTTAAACGTGCTGCGGGCCCTGCGATTGGCTGGCGACCAGTCCAGGGTATACCCCGCCTCTCGCCCAACGTCAGCTGGGATAGGCTCCAGCATACCCGTGACCCTAATGAGGATGAGCGGCATAGAAAATGGATGGCCAATAAAAACGCACCTGTGGGCCGCAAACGGCCCCCGGGCCGCACCTTAGACACCTAAAGTAACTTCAACCGCAACATAGCAAAATACACACTCACTTAAACCAGGAACTGTAAATCTCTTGCAAAGATGCCGATAACGCCGAGTCGTCCTCCACAAAACACTGCAAAGGAGTTTCAGTCTTTTAGAGATCAATACAAAACCCTACCTATCCATTTTCTGCCATTACAAGTGCAATAGCTGCACGGTCTTACCCGTGTAGTCACAAAGGCAAACAATGTCAATCAAAAGTGAGTATTATATTCGTGTGTGTGTGTGTGTGTACCTGCGGGTTGTGCCTCAGAAGCTCTAGTGCAGCCGAGTGGAAACCATGCTCGTCCAAATGGCGATAAATGAGCGGGATCAGCTGTTGGGACGCGTTCACAGACATATTCTTCTCATAACAGACGAGAGCGAACGCGCGTGTAAATGTACCCCCCGTCTCATAACTAACACGAGTTAAAAAAAAAAATAAATCTAAACACAACCCAGAAGACGTCGCTGGTATGCCTTGAAATTACGCACGTTGCCCGCTTCTTCCGCTTTTTCTCCTTTGGGATTTTATTCGCAGTTGGTAAAACAAGCAATGGTGCGCAGTAGCGCCCCCTTCAGGCGGGGAGTGCGGATGGAGACGCTAATCAACAGGACGCCATTTTTTCTCACTAAACTGCCTTCCATAGCAACATTCTAAATAATCAAAAGGCTTTTATAACCGCAGAATATCCTCAACTAACATCCTAATAGTCCCTTTTCCCAAATTTTCTCTTGATTCTTGTCTCTTTCATGAATACATTTACTACAATTTACTATAAATGAATACATTTCCTTACAATAGTCACAACTCTGTACTGTGTTTTCAGCACGACTAAGGTGTATGACTAAACCTTATTCTGGTAGCAATTTCCCATTTCTACTAGTTTCTTACTCCTACATATCTCTGGATTTCATAATTTTTGTCTACCATTTGGTTCTCCACTTTGTTCTAATTTCATTCTTGACTATACTTTCAACTTCGTCTTTGCTGTACCTCATTTGCATATTTATTTCTGCTGTGCTTGTTGCATACTTAACACAATACTGCATGCATACTGTATTTATTGAAATGTTAGATACTGCCTTCACTCTGAAAACTTCACATTTTTTTAAACACCCTTTGAATTTGTATCTGAACGCACGACAGCTTTCTCCATTGCCACATAGATTGGAAATAATTCCTCTGTAACGACAGATGCGATAGATCATCACTAATTCTTTTGTTTATGGAAACCTTGAGCTGTGGAATAACTGCTGCAGCTCCTCCTTTATAACTTCCTGTTTTAGATGCATCGGTATATATCACTACATACCCGAAATACTTTTGTTCAATAATTCTTTACAGGTGATGGCTACTTAACTTTTTTGTTTTCATGTACTCAATATTCACCTCAGGGTTTCAATGATCCAGTATGGAACGGTTCCCCGCTTCAACTTTTACACGAGGATGTAGTTCCTCCCTGTTGCACCGCGGTGCATCATGGGATGTGTAGTGTTACAATTGGCTTGCGTTTAACGTCAGCCTGCTAATGTCGCTGGTGTTACTGTTTAACATGGAAGCTAATGCTAATTGCTATATGCTATAATTGTAGTTCGCGTTATCGCATTTTCCGCAAATTTGTTGTTTTGTTAAATAATGTATCTTTTCCCCGGGCTGCACTTTGGACACCCCCGTTTTAAAGTAACTTGTTAGACAATGTCCTACACAAATAAACCACAACATACCAAAATACACACTCACTTTAACCAGGAACAGTAAATCTCTTGTAATGATGCCGATAACGCCGAATCATCCTCCACAAAACACTGTAAAGGAGTTTCAGTCTTTTAGAGAGATCAATACAAAACACTACGTAGCCATTTTTTGCCATTAAAAGTGCAATAGCTGCACGGTCTTACCCGTGAAGTCATAAAGGTAAACAATGGTAAATGTCAATAAAAAGTGAGTCTTATATTCGCGTGTGTGTGTACCTGTGGGTTGTGCCTCAGAAGCTCTGAGTGGAAACCATGCTCCTCCAAACGGCGATTAATGAGTGGGATCAGCTGTTTGGACACGTTTTAAATTATTTCTTCATTTCCTTTTGGCTTATCCCTTCAGGGGTCGCCACAGTGAATCAATTGCCTCCATCTAACCCTGTCTTCTACCTCCACTTCTCTCACACAAACTACCTTCATGTCCTCTTTCACTACATCCATAAACCTCTTTGGTCTTCCTCTAGGCCTCCTGCCTGGCAATTCAAAACTCAGCATCCTTCTACCAATATATTCACTACGTCTCCTCTGGACATGTCCGTACCATCTCAGTCTGGCCTCTCTGACTTTATCTCTGAAACCTCTAACACGTGTTGTCCCTTTTGATGTATTTATAGCTGATCCTGTCCATCCTGGTCACACCCAAAGATATCCTCAGCATCTTCATCTCTTCTACCTCCAGCCTCCTGTCTTTTCCTCAATGGCACTGTGTATAGACCAAACAACATCGCTGGTCTCACCACTGTTATGTACACCTTTCCTTTCTTTTCTCCTGAAACTCTTTGCATTTTAAATGATTTATTGTCTTTATATTTCAACATATATTTCCTTTTAATAGTGGCACTCCTGTGATTCCATAAAGTTTGACGTTAATAAGTACATTTAGACATTGGGAGTAATCTATTTCCATTAGCAAAAAAGCACATTCATATAATTCCCATACTACACCTTTCAATTTGCCTTGTGTTGGAAGTATTTTGATGCTCTGCTCTGCTGTTGGGAAATTATCTGCGTCGCTTTGTGAGATACTGCAAGGCCACTGGCTATGACGGGTTGCAAGTTATTGGATTCCAATTCAAGGGGCACCTTTATAAACTAAGCATATATTCCATACTAAATCTCAGTGCTCAGATGTTCTCACCAAGGATGAATTTACCATCTTGCATTTCTTGTCCTGGAGAAAAACACCCAACCACTTTGGGATTTCTTCAATTAAATGAGCTGTAACGAGGCCAACTTGGCTACAGAGTTATTTGAAAAGGCCACCAAGGTTTTATAGAAGAAAAATAATTAACATTTTAAATATATTTCTTATTTACGAGACACATATTAGGTGGAGGGGAATGTTGAGAGAACCTTAGGGGTGTTGTGAAAAATTTCCTTGAGCACATAAAAAAATAGAGCATTTCCTTCAGCTTTGACGACATCCAGGAAACGTGAGTGGTTACCCTTGTAAATGGCACTCTGTTCTCTTTTCAGGAAATATACTCTATCTACTTTCCATACCAGACACGTAGCATTTCAAACTGCAGGCTGTCAGGTGTGTGATTTTCAGGGATTTTTTTTATGTTGTAAAATTGAAACTGGATATACAAACATATGCAGCAATAAAAATAGATTGTAACATAAAAAAGCAGCACTGGAGAGAACAAAAGTTAATAGTAAGAAATTACAGAGCGAGGTATTGTAGTTGCTGTGATGTTCAAAAACTGAAAACTGTTTCTAAAATGTTACCTCTCTCATAATGCTCTCCGGGTACTCCTCCCACATTCCAAAAAATATGCATGTTAGGTTAATTGGGGACTCGAAATTGTTCATAGGTGTGAATGTGAGCGTGAATGGTTATTGGTTTATGTGCTCTGAGTGTAACCGCCTTTCGCCTGAAAACAGCAGGGATATAGACTCCAACACACCCACAGCCCCAGTGAGGAAAAGACGTATAGAAAATAGATGGATGGGTGGAACTAGTTTAGCGTAGATTTCTGGTAGGTGGACGACCTGTATGGGTTAGAGATCAACATTGAATCATTCCTGGCAGAATCGTTTCAATGAATTGTATTCACACTGTTACATTCTACATACTGAAGTTTGGTTGTAAGTTTTCTCCGGGTAATCAGATTTCCTCCCACATTCCAAAAACATGCATGTTAGGTAAATTGACGACTCTAAATTGTCCACAGGTATGAATGTGAGTATGAATGGTTGTTTGTCTTCCCTGCGATTGACTGGCGACCAGTCCAGGGTGTACCCCGCCTCCGCCCAAAGTCAGCTTGGACAGGCTTCAGCATACCCCCGTGCCCCTAATGAGGATAAGCGGTATCAAAAATGGATGGATGAAAATTGTATTTATTAAAAAGCAAAAAACAAGAAAAGTCTGTAATAATGTATAAATGCGTCACTGATAGTGATCATGAGTTGATACTTTATCGTATTATTGTTGTTACTGAAATGACAAGCAAGCATTGTGGATTATGTAGACGTATTTTGGAGAAATATCTTGTCTAAGCTGCTAGTCTCTAGTGTTAGCCTGACGACCAGGCTAAAGGCTACACCGTTCTTCTGACCTGAATTGTGTCGCAAGTGAACAATTGCAATTAAAGAGAGAAGAGGCGGGTTTTGGAGCAAACACGATCTACTAATTACAGTGGAACCTCGTTTAGTGTCTGCACCGGTTAGTGTATTTTTAGGTAAAAATGTATGCCGCAATTTAGCCATAGTTTGCATGTAATGTCATATTGTTAATACTCTGCGTGAGTCCAACTGTGTTGTTTGATGTGTTTTTTTTTTATAACAAAATGTCCTTCCGTGTTCCAATCTATTTTCTAGCTAAACAAAAGAACTGTTTTTACGCTATGTGTACCCGAAGCGGGATCGGTTCTACGCGTCTGCATCCGGCTACCCTCTTTTGTGTTGGACAAGAAAATTTGTACTACAACGCGTGTGAAATCTACGATCGATCTTTTTCGAACGTGCAAGTCGATTAATTAGAAGCCTTCTTTTTCTTGAATCCATACATACTTTTATTTTTTTATCGCCACTGAAAAAATACTGCCAAAGTGTTTGCTAGATAGATATGTTTGGATGGATGGTATTTCTCTGTCTAGAAAAAAAAGCTCTAGCTGAATCCTCTAGATTAATTTAGCATTGCACCCAGCTTATGGTTGTTTACATTCAAATATCACTGCATTTTATGCATTGTTTTATTACTGTATTTATTTATTATACATATAATTATATGCGACAGGAAATTACGTTTACATTTGCGGCTCATCTTTTTACATTTTTAGGTAGCTCTAGAATTGTTTTCTGTATGTAAAACTATAAAAATCTGTGTGGAAATAATTGAATTTATATCATATCTAATGGGAAAATTTGATTCGGTTAACGTCTGTTTTGATTAGATTCGGACCTTCAGGAACGCTAACCAAGGATCCACTGTACAACATTCACTTTTCTTGCAAATGTTGATTCAAAATTGAAGAAGGACATCAACAGGGTTTGAATGGGGATGGGCGCAGTCAGCCATGTGTCAAAAATAGACATTTTTATGGATGTTTTACTTGTGGTGCTAGGCTATTTTCTGATGGACACGAAACATAAACCCTGTCAAAAGCAGAAATCTACTGTATAGAAAACTGTCGCAGCATTCGTGTCCTGATTTGTGCACGTTTTGGGTTATTTATCCGTATTGTATACAGTAGAAGAAATATAAATGAGAAATACAGTATTATTGGCAGGAGGCATCGCAGTGAGTGTACAAGGGTGTCCAGATTGGGCACCCGTATGCGTGCCCTTGCATGAGTCACATCAAGGTGACTCTGTCGAGGGCCGTGAGGAAGTTTTGGTGTTCCAGTCCAGCTGCAGCCTCACTGAGCCAAGTCAAACATCTCAGACTGTTGGTGTTCTCAGTGCGGATGTTTCTGTTAAGACATGGCAACTACTAGTGCAAACCAGCTTCAAAAATGTATCAAAATGAAAAATGCAGTTGAGAAATTTTTTTATATGTTTTGTCAAATCCTAATCCTAGGTTTGCCAGTTATTTTTCTTTCCACGGTGCCTTGTTTGGGTTAGTTTTTTTCCCCTTTTTGATAACCTGTTTTGCACCGTCTCCATCAGTTGAGCTGTTACCTGCTTTTTTGTGTGTGAATAAAAGACTCATTGCTCTACTGCGTGGTGTGACTCTCCGTCTGGGATCCTTACATGCCCAATCCATAACAAACCCTGCCAGTAAACCTAGCAAATCGATTGTGAAATGGCAAATAATGTTACAAACCAAAAGGCTTCTTTGTGTGGATTTGAAGGGTGACAAATTGGCGCAGAGGAAAAGCGAAAACCTCCATCCACTGCTCAGATTAGAAAATTGGGGTAAGAGGTGGAGTAATATGTGCAGGTTTACTGGCAGGGCTGTGCTGATTAGAAAGGAGGCAGTGTTCATGGGGAAGGGGAGCAGCCGTATTCAGTAACAGCACCTCTTCCTTCAACCAAAGCCAAACATCTGCTGGAAGGTGACCGACACAGCGCAGCAGCAAAACCCCTGTCTCAGCTTGTCAACATCTTAAAAAAATAGCATAAACCTGTTTGCAAAATGGATGGAAAGAGGAGCAGAGGTTGTGTGTGTATACACCATGTCTGAGCTGTGGTCTTGATAACGGGAACAGAAAAACAGAACACCCCACCTCTTGCCAAAAGTCAGGTGGCATACCTGCGATTCTAGTGAGGATAAGCAGCATAGAAAAGTTTATCTGTATTATAAATAGTTTACTGAGTGTGCGTGTGTGGTTTTGGACCTTCACAACTCAGAGCTACTTCCTACATAATCCAGCAAAATGGGAGTTAAACTTCAGGTGCACCTCTCTAGTTTTTCCTCCACTCACTTTGACCTGCTTGAAACCCATTCTCACTGGCACTGTGCCTGCACCAGCGATGCCTCCGCTGCTCAGCAAACATCATGGATGAATTTTCTTGCACTTTACGGGAGGCTCATTAGCTGACCAGCAGCCTTCATACCCACAAGCCTGTTGCCAACATCAACATTTGCCCGGTATGATGTGTTGCTCTTAGATGTTTTGCACACTCTTTTCTCTATTTCATCTGCAAAGCTCAGCATCATGATACTGTTCCACATCAGCATTTAGATTACAGGGACCTTTGTAGAGTCACATTATAGCTACAGTATATACAATCCAAACAGAAGCTGTAGACCGAGGCCCTGTCCACATCCACTCCGGGTTTTTGGTTTTGGCAATAGTCGCATCCACGAGGCAACAGATCCCTGGGTGAAAACGATGTGATAGCAGTGATAACAATATCCACTTCTTGTTTTTTTTCTGTCTCATTTTTGGAGTGTCAGTGAATGCAACCAACTGTCGTTTAGTGACAATGAGGTGTACAAGTGTTGTAGGGCCCTATGATTGACCGATAAAAACAGAATTTACTGTTAAACGCGGAATCTCACGGAAGTTGACGTAATGTGAATAAAATACTGCCATTACGAAGAGAAGGAACATTTGTGTGGGGTATTAAAGTATATCAATCGTGGCAGAATCTCATTACAAACACTAAACCGCCCCATCACAAACCAGACATGTTGAAATGACGATAAACACCAATAAAAGTTGTCAGAACCTCCTCTTAGGTCCGCTTCCACTAGCTTCCATTCACGGTCTTTCCGGCAGCGTTTGCCACATGTCGTCTAATTGTAACCAAAATAAGTGTGTCATAAAAAATATCTTACATATGCAGTTGGAATTGCATCTGTGACTACATCTTCTTTAATCACAAGCATGGGTGTTACAGTTTGTTAAAGATTTTGTAGAAATGAGTGCAGATGTTGACATCCAAAAAGTTAGCCTTGCAACATCCTTTTCTCAATTAGTGGGCAAAATTGTCCATTGATCTCTTGCATCAGTAAATGTTTTTTTTTTTACATTTAATTAACGGACCTTTTTATTCACTAACCCAAAAATCACACACTAACCTGGTAATAATTAAAAAAATGTAAAAACAGAATATGGCAAAAAATAACAACAATAATACGCTAACCATTCACATTCACATCGCAATTAATTGCCAGTTGAAAAATATCAGGAGAATGTCCACTGGCAGTCATGCCACTCAAGATTTTTAGACATTATGTTGGCTTTGTGGCAGCTGTACAGAATCGGTCACTTCTGATCATTTTCAGGAAGTAGGGAGGGAGCGTTATCAGATTTTTGCACTCTGAAAAAGCCGTTTAAAAAAACACAGTTTCAGTGCTCCCAGAACACCATTGTTGAGTGGATGAAATACTAAAAGTATAAAACACTTTCCCGTATGACAGCCTTTGAGGCACTGCAGTTCAGTCATGCAGTTTCCTGAGTTTGGGCAGTCAGCTCTGCAGTAGTCATGAAACAGCAGGCATACTAAGGGAGCGTTTGTGAAGGGGCTTTGCAGCTTGGAACAGGGTCCACGATTGTGTCTGTCGGGGCCTGAGTCTCCCCTGCATACTGAGGTCTCTGACTGAGGGCCTGTTTGTCACCGATTGCCCAAGTAGTGTTTTTCTTTGCTTTCTAGTCATGTGTCAAGATGGATCTGTGGTTCACTGGGATCACATTTAATGCCATGAATGCAGATGGGGTGTTTTGGATTCCACGTGCTTTCATACCAAATGGAACGGGGCTGGCATTGCCGCTTCTAACAGCATCCATTTAAAGTCGAAGTTGGATTTTAAGGTGAAAGTGCACTGCCATCATGGTCCGCCCGCCACAAAGTTGGAAGGATAAAACTGTCCATGGTGTCTTGTTAATATCAAGAATAGACAACCACAGATAAGTAACACCAATCCCTGATAATAAATCAATTGATTAACATCTGTATTTTGTCAAAATAAATGCAAAATAAATCAACTGCCTCCTACTTGTTTACAAGAATGTTAAAATTCTCAGAAGTGGAATGTGATGTAGACTCATGAGTGCCACTTGGCTGTAGTAGAAACATTACTGTGTGTGTGTGTGTGTTTTAAGGTGGTAGGAGGCTGATGGTTTTTCAGCCAAGCTGCAAAGCAAATGGGCGGAGTTAGCAGGACCTCTTGGGGAAGGGAAATGTTTTCCAAAGAGCATTTAAACATTTTGGAGGGGTACCGAGGATGAACTTCTAGCTGTGGATCTTTCAAGCTTGCAGAGTTCGGTACTGTGCGGTTATTTATCACTGCAAGATGTTTTGGTGACTGTACCCTTGAAATCGTATCAATTGGCCTTTTGAATAACAATGGCTACAACAGCTCTGACTGGGTTCTCCATGATGAGTCTGCTCAGCCTCGGATACCTGTCATGGAATCTGATGAGTCCTAATCAGGTGGAAAAAGAGCCGGGTCAGACTTTCGGTGAGGGGTCTCTCTGTTCAAAGCCTCCTCACATAATCTTCATCATGACAGATGATCAGGGATTCAACGACATAGGCTACCACAGTTCTGACATAAAGACTCCGGTACTGGATAAGCTGGCTGCTGATGGGGTGAAGCTGGAGAATTATTACATCCAGCCCATTTGCACTCCATCTCGCAGCCAACTCATCACTGGCAGGTAAGAGTTTTCTGTATTATCCCAGTCTGCACTTTTACTATAACCCTGTCATTTGTTGTGCTTGGAACTAATGGTATTGTCTTGCTTGAGTTTAATGGTTAAATGTCCTGCACAAACTTATGATGGAATTGTCGGCTGACAATGTCATCTCAATCATTTTTACTATTGCCTACTACCGTTTTTGATGTATGATGTTGGTGTAGCAATACTAATCCTAAAAGAAAACTGCACTTCTTTTAGAATTTTGCCCACCATCCACAATCCTTACGTGATTTTCTCTTCTAAAGATATAAAACCAGCTAAAAAGACACATCTGAGAATGCTTGTAATTGGAATCATCAATTCCACTTATAAAGCCTACCAAAAAACGCCAATAATGCTACATTTCCACATTATGTGACGTGCATATTTACCAAGCCTACAGCGACATTGTTATTATGATTTTTATCAACATTGTTACGCTGAAGAACTACTTCACTACTAAGTGTATTGACACTTTGCTATTTCAGGTACTTGCCAGCTAATGATTAGCTTCACCACACATTCTCCCGCATCTTTTTTTTGGTCTCTGTTTAATTTATTATGTTGTTTAATTTATTTTATTTTGACTTATAATTTTTTATTGTTATATAATATAATATAATATATAATATATAATTAACGCAAAAATAGCTGCAAAAAATTTTGTAATTAATTTCGATTATGGACAGTAAATTGTAGGACAATTATGGTCCAGTATGTTTGCGTAAAACGTCTTTTATTAATTGTGCAGGTACCAGATTCACACAGGCCTGCAGCACTCCATCATCCGGCCCCGCCAGCCCAACTGCCTACCCTTCCAACACGTCACCCTACCCCAGAGGCTGCAAGAGCTCGGCTACTCCACCCACATGGTGGGGAAGTGGCACTTGGGTTTTTACAAGAAGGAGTGTTTGCCAACACGCCGTGGCTTTGACACATATTTCGGCTCCTTGACTGGTAGTGTCAACTACTACACCTACAACTCCTGTGACGGCCCTGGTCTGTGTGGTTTTGATCTCCACGAGGGTGAAACTGTAGCCTGGGATCAGAGGGGAAAATACTCTACCCATTTGTACACGCAAAGGGTCCGCAAAATCCTGGCAACACACGATCCCCTATCCCAGCCGCTCTTTATCTACCTTTCCTTCCAAGCTGTTCACACGCCCTTGCAGTCCCCGCGGGAGTACATCTACCCATACCGCGGGCTCGGCAACGTAGCTCGCAGGAAGTACGCCGCTATGGTCTCTGCTGTGGATGAGGCGGTTCGGAATATAACCTATGCCCTCCGCAAGTATCGTTACTACCAAAACAGTGTCATCATCTTTTCAACAGATAACGGTGGCCAGCCATTGTCCGGTGGCAGTAACTGGCCCCTCAGGGGGCGTAAAGGCACCTACTGGGAGGGTGGAGTCCGAGGTTTGGGATTTGTCCACAGTCCTCTATTAAGGAAGAAGCGGAGGGTGAGTAAAGCCCTGGTGCACATTACTGACTGGTATCCCACCCTGGTACGACTGGCAGGTGGCAATGAGTCCCTGATGAAGGGGGTGGATGGGTATAATGTTTGGGAAGCCATTAGTGAGGGGAAGGAATCTCCCAGATTTGAGATCCTCCACAACATCGACCCTCTCTATAATCGAGCTCGCAGTGGCTCCCTGCAGAAAGGACATGGGATTTGGAATACAGCCGTGCAAGCCTCCATCCGAGCTGGAGACTGGAAACTGCTGACAGGAGATCCTGGTTACGGGGACTGGACGCCACCGCCGATGCTTCCGAGCTTCCCAGGGAGCTGGTGGAACCTGGAGCGGCACACCAATTCCAGGAAATCAGTATGGCTATTTAACATCACTGGAGACCCCTATGAACGTTTTGACCTCTCTGGGCAGAGACCAGATGTTGTCAAAGAGTTGATGGCGAGACTGGTGTACTACAACCGCACCGCTGTCCCAGTGCGCTACCCATCAGAGGACCTGCGGGCTGACCCTAGCCTGAATGGGGGTGCCTGGGTACCCTGGGTGGGAGATGAGGAAGAGGAGAGCTGGGACACCTTTTATCCGCGGAAGAATAAGGACTGGAAAAACAAGCTGAAACTGTCTCATAGTAAATCATTTTTCAGGAGACTCAACACTAGGATCATGTCGAATAGGATATAAACAAATAAAGACAATGAACATCACAATGACCGTTTATGCAAACATTTGAAGACATCTTTTGGACTTACTGGAAGACGGATGCAGGACTGTATCGAAGACTGTTTTGAATCTGAACCTTCAGAGGCATGTATCTTTTTAGAATAAAGAATGGCTGTCTCTTCATGGTTTGGACATTTCAGAAATGCAATTTCATTATCTTCTAAAGGTAAAGGAAGTAATATTTTCAAGAATCTTTCATCTAAATGTAACGGATATAGCTAGATGATGGTATTCAGTCAACTATTTTTTCTAAAGTAATGTTTTTTTAATGTTTACTGTATATGTGCTTTTTGATATGGGTTCAATTTGGAATACTCTACCTCACCAATGACAGACGTGCTTTTCTTACACTTAAACTGCAACTATTGATGACTATTAATAAACACATTCATATTTATTTTGAGGTAATCTTCAGTTATGATAATATGCCATAATAGTGACGATGTAAACAAGAACATACGATCGTCCCTCACCAGTGTCAACATTGCTCCTTCATTCTACAGTATTGTAAGTTTTTTCAGATATTCGTCATTAATAAATGATGGCTGTTTTATGGTTGACTATGGCCTATTCCATCGTTAAAAAAAGTGACACACAAGTCATATGTAGTATTCTGGTTGCTTGGTGTCAGTAATGTTATGTTGATAAGACATTACCTTAACTTGCAGTATGTAGTCAGGCATGGATGCAAAATCCGACTTGGCGTAGTGGGGAAAAAAAGTTCTCCCTTTTCATGTGGAAGTGGTATGTTTTTGGCTTCTTACTTAGTCCTTCTCAAACCCTTCTTAAGTTTAGAATAAATAAATTGGAGGCTAACTAGATAGCTCGAATAGGCATCCGTATCTTGTGTCCTTTCAGAGATCCCATAGACTGTGTGTAACAGTTACGCACTGTGGTGTAAACAAACAATAACAGAAGTGTAAAGGTTATTATAAAGGGTGTTATTCCATGTCTACAGGGCTCTAAAAATGGTATAAAGATGCATTTAGAATGTCATAAACAGTTTTGTGTTGTGTTCTCTAACTATGTAAATATTAAATGTCCATGCATCCATCCATTTCCTATGCCGCTTATCCTCATTAGGGTCACGGGGATGCTGGAGCCTATCCCAGCAGACTTTGGGCGAGAGGCGGGGTACACCCTGGACTGGTCGCCAGTCAATCGCAGGGCACATATAGACAAACAACCAGTCACACTCACATTCATACTCTAATGGACAATTTAGAGTCACCAATTAACCTAACATGCATGTTTTTGGAATGTGGGAGGAAACCGGAGTACCCGGAGAAAACCCACGCACGGGGAGAACATGCAAACTCCATACAGCGATGCCCAACGAAGATTTGAACCCAGGTCTTCCAGATCTCCTGACTGTGTGGCCAATGTCCTAACCACTCAGCCACCGTGCGGCCCAAATATTAAATGTATTTATATTAAATCTTACTTTGTAAATTAACTTATCTACTTAATGTGAGCAGAAACGGCCTACAACAAATATAGCTTTTGCCACAGATAATAATAATAATAATAATAATGCCTTACACTTGTTATGCGCTATACAAAGCCTCTCAAAGCACTTACACAGAGGTCATTATTCATTTATTTATGGTTTTAATTCATATAAGATTAACTGATGATTAACTTTATACTGTGCTTTTTAGTTTTTTTATTAATTTATATACGGGTGTAAATCATGTTAAATGTGTTATATTCTGTATGCTAACAAACAAATTATACAACTGCTTTTACTAGGATTCTCTTGCAGTAATAACAGTCATGTGATTTTTGTCTCTCTTGCGGCTTAAGTGTTAAACGTTTAATATTGTGAAACAAAATTAAGGAAGGACTCACTGATACAACTGCAGCGTCTCCGAACATTAGATTATGCAGCGTTATCATATCAGCAATAATCATGTCACAAGTACGTGCTAATGTAAGACAACTGCGGCACGGTGGACGAGTGGGTAGCACATTGGCCTCACAGTCAGGAGGTTCAGGGTTCGAATCTCTGTTGGGCATCTCGGTGTGGAGTTTGCATGTTCTCTCCGTGGGTGCGTGGGTTTTTTCCGGGTACTCCGGTTTCCTCCCACATTTCAAAAACATGCGTGTTAGGTTAATTGGCGACACTAAATTATCCATAGGTATGAATGTGATTGACTGGTTGTATGTGCCCTGCGATTGACTGGCGACCAGTCCAGGGTGTACCCCGCCTCCCGCCCAAAGGCAGCTGGGATAGGCTCCAGCATACCTGCGACCCTAATGAGGATAATCAGTATAGAAAAAGAATGAATGAAAGGATCTTCAGGGGGTTCTAAGTAAAGCTTCACAATGCAAAAATAAATGGGAATGAATATTTGACATTTATTAAGTAACCATTTTATTGCAAACAAGTGAAATACGTTGTTCATCAGCTGAGCATATAATGACCATTTTAAACTTTATTGAGCTTTAATTAGTAATTGCTGACAACAAGCTTGCAGTATGCTATTGTGGTACACACAATTGATATTAACATCCCAGCCATTATTTCGGCTTTACTTATTTTCACTTCTTCTTTTCATACAGATAGTATGCCAAGATGCTTAACAGATGGCCAGGAAGTTAAAAAGACACCATCCCTATAACCTGCCTTTTAGGTGTATCTAATCTTGGTACTAATAAGTAAATACATATTCACTAGTCTTGAAAGGTAAAGTCCCTGACAATCCCTCCAATACACTGTCCAGGCCGGGGGAATAATCCTTTCTGAGACCTTAGATGGAGATAAAGTGATGAACACAAAGAGAGAAGAAGTCTTGAAATGTAAGAAAAAGCTTCCCGGTGTCATATTCTCACAATCTTTGGAATGCGAAGATACAGTTGGATTATTTTGTAGTTTTCGGTGTTGGATGGCACATGGTGCCGAGTGGTGTCTTAAACAAGAGAAAGAGAAGTGAGAACATTTACTCAACTTCCTTCCTTTCTGGGTTGCACATTATCTGCTTCTAGACTGACCCTAGCAAGTCTCATCATCCAGCCGATAAAGTGACAAAAATGTCTCTGTAGAAGGCAGGAATATGTCGCATGCTGTTGTACTTCTGGTGCTCTTTGGTGGAACAGCAACTGGTACGATTTTCATTTTCAGGAACAACACATCAATAATGTCTTTAAATGTGTTGCTTTAAATCTTGTAGCGTTCCTTCCTGCTGGTGAGTCCCAATGTAATGGCACGGTGGAGAACTCCAGTTGCGCCGTCACTCTTGGAGGATCTGTCTACATCCAGCTGATGGAAGATGTGAGCGGCCATCAGCTGCGATGCAAGAAACAGCTTCCCAGTGGACCCGTTATTGTGTTTACAATGAAAAAAGAAAAGGCAGTGATCCAGGAAGCTTTCAAGGACCGAACAGAATTCTTTATTAACAACGGGACTTTAAAAATCTCCAGTGTTCAGAAGAACGACTCGGGTCAATACACAGTGGAGGTGTTTGATCCCAATGGGCTCCGTGTAAAAATCATGACAGTGAAATTGGATGTCCAAGGTAAATATCGGTTCGTTGTGCACCATTCCTACAGTAGTTATTTAAACATAAATAATCATCACCGTCTCCCCTTCCCAGACAACCTTTTTTCCATTCTGATTCCAGTTTGCACGGCACTTGCCGCTGTGCTGGTAATTATGGCCCTGTCTTGTTGCGTGTGTGTTGCGAAAAGAAGGCGAAACAGGAGGTCAGGTAAGAACCACCTTCAGTGTAGACTCTGAAGGTGTACGATGGAGTATTATGGCCACAGTCAGAAAAAAAAAATCAGACATTTTGAGAATAAAGTCGTAAATTTACAAGAAAAAATTGGAATATGCCCTGCGATTGACTGGCGACCAGTCCAGGGTGTACCCCGCCTCTCGCCCAAAGTCTGCTGGGATAGGCTCCAGCATCCCCGTGACCCTAATGAGGATAAGCGGTACAGAAAATGAATGAATGAATGAAAATTGGAATATTGCAAAAATTAATTTGTAACTATACCAGAAAAAACTTGTAAGTTACAAGACTACGGTAATAAATTTACGAGAAAAAAATCTCAATATTACAAGAATAAAGTCGTAAATTTATGAGTATAAAGAAGTAAATTTTCTTCTGACAATAAAGTCATAAATTTATGAGAAAAAAAATCACAATATTACAAGAATAAATTTGTAAATTTACTAGAAAAAACTACGATACCAAGGTCGTAAATTATCAAGAAAAAAAATCACAATATTTGTAAATTTACAAGAATAAAGTCATAGATTTACGGGAATTTTTTAAACAATATTACAATAATAAATTTGTACATATTTGTACAATATTTTGTACAATAAAGTTGTAAATTTACAAGAAGAAACTTGTAATATTACAACAATAAAGTCGTAAAAATATTGTAAGATTGAAGTTGCAAATTTAGTAGAAAAACTTGCAATAGTACGAGAATAAAGTCGTACATTTACAAGAATAAAGTTGCAAATTTTAACAACAAAAAACACGTAATATTACGGGACTAAAGTCATAAATTTTGTTGGGGACTTACATGACTTACAGACGAGCCATGGCCTGCCTGTGGACGGATAGCGACAGTAGTTGATGACTGGGAGCCATTTTTTTCATACATTTACAACTTTACTCTTGTAAATTTACACCTTCATTCTTGTGACATTACATGTTTTTTTCCTCTAAATTTATGGCTTTATTTTTGAAATCCCAGATTTTTTTTTCTCAATGTGGCCCTGTATATCATCGTGATATGTCCACTGATTCACTGTGAGATAACCATGACGTATTTGTTCTGTATTTTGTGAAGGTTCAGGTAAATCCAGAGAAAAACAGACAGCAGTAGAATTTTGGAAATGTAGCGACCACATGCAAGATGATTTTCATCAAGGACCAATGTAAACCCCTGCCCAGGACGCATCAGCAAAAAAAGTCTGCTTCATAACTTATATTTTATATGATATTGTTTGTGTAAATACTGAATTGTTGTTTACTGTGTTTTACATATATCTGAACTATTTTTAAGTATCTCAGCACCTGTACAGTATTTTTCAGCTGCTGTAACTTCTCCAAATAAATTTGTGTGCTGTAATTTTGTTTCATACTACGACAAGCAGAGTCATGTCTCAGACTTGAGAAATTAGGACACTGAAGCCATCGAAGCAAACAAAATGACATGTTTTGATATATATATATATATATATATATATATATATATNATATATATATATATACTTGTCAGATTAAGACAATCTTATATACTTTTATTGTTGTTTCCTATCCTGGAGAAGTACAATTTATTTATCCAACATTGGGAAATTCCACTGTTGCAGTATGAAATTAAACTTACATGTAAACAGGACAGACTAAAAGTGACTAAAATAAAAATGGAAAGAATGAAAGTAACCTCTAGAGAGTATAAAAAAAATAATAAATAGTAACAATGCTATAATGACACGAATAAGTCACACGGTGAAAACAGATTACAGTCGCCCCCACCACATTGCGGTTTGAATTTCTCAACTTCACTCTACCACGGTTTTTCAAACATTTTTGTAAGTCATGCTGGTTGAATATAGCCTATTATTAGTTAAAATATGCCCAGTGAAGCAAATTGTTGGCCAAAAAATACATAATTTTATTCTTTGTCAAGCATAAAAATTGTTAAATAAACTAAAATACAAATACAAGAAAGTAAGTCAGTGGTTCTCTGCTATTTTTTGTCATGCCCCCCGGACAGAAATGTTTTTGCCCCCCCCCCCAATTTGAAATACTATTGTAAAAACTGTTAATATCCATTTATTTGTCCGTGCTGTACCAGGAAAATGCAACAAAATGGAGAGCTGTGAAGCATATAAGCTCATTCAAGAGTCATATTGTATGTTAAGTAAGATGAATTTGTAGATGTTGGCAGGTCTGCACTGAAAGTACTCCCAGCATCTCCCGCCCCCCCTGGGGGCCGACTCCACTATTTGAGAAGCACTGATGTAAGAGGATGACTTCAAATTGTGAATGTAGATTCTACACCGGTCACTACATATCAGTCGTTGTTCAGAGAGACAAGCATCAGACCCGTTTCCAGTTTGGTCTAGCCAGTCCCTGAAGAGTACCCTGTCAAATTATACTCACAAAAAACACACAAAATTTGAAAAAATGGTGCCAACTTTCTGGTCCAAAAGAACATGGCACACAAGGGAGTGGAAAGTCGCATTTAGGGATGTAGAGTGGGTTAAAAAAGTGTTTGCCCCCCTCACACCTCAGACCATCAAACAGAATTGTTTGCAGAATTGTTGTAATTCAGTCACATCAGAGGGTTTACAGCATGAACGTCTTTTTAAGGTACCCTGCTCCCTCAAATAAGGTTCCCCGTCTTGTAGCGGTCTCAGGCAGTGCCTCCTCTCATTCTGTGTGGATGTGGTAAGTTTTTAGCTTCTTTGGCCTTCATCCCCACTCCGTTTGAAACCCTTTATTTTTTGCTTTTTATCCACAATCCTTGTTTGAGACTGTGGTCATACAACTAAATATTAATTTAGTCATTCACAGAATTGCCAAATCCTGGAAACTAAAATGTTGTACAAAATAGTTTTGAGTTTGTGAAGTCAACAGCCGACATGCTATTTTCTTTGAACACACGCCTTTCAAATAATTGCTTAATTGCACAGCCTTAATAGCGTGCAAATCATTAATTACCATGTGTCTTGTTTGTTTTCTGAGAATCTACTGCACCTACTGGTAACTTTTTTTATTTTTATACATTTACAACTTTACTCTTGTAAATTTACACCTTCATTCTTGTGACACTACATGTTTTAATAACAGTGATTAATCTGGTTAGTCACATTGGACTGCTATTATTTTGAACACTACTGTACATATAATGTGATGTGCATATTACCACCAACATTGTTATTATTAACATTGTTACAACGATCAAACTACATTCACTACATTCGCCCGCAGCACATAAGAACGCGCTTACAACCCCTCATGCAAAGGTCAGCTCCAACTAGCGGTGCTTTTTCTGTATCCGGCCACAAGCTGTGGAACACTCTCCCTCCTTATGTAAAAACGGCCCCCACAGTTGAATGCTTTTACTCTCTTCTGAAAGCCCACTTTTATTTTCTGCCTTTTAATTTGCAAATTTTATATATTTTTGTTGTAGTTTTCTTGCAACCCCCCCCCAAAAAACAGCCAAATGCATCAAATGGCTCCCAGGGCGGCACTTTGGACAGCCCTGCTCTATATTGTTAAATTGTTCCCCAGTAAGTCCTGAAAAATAGCAAAGAATATTTGTCTTGTGTTCCATTGTGATTCTACCGTATTCATGATCAAAAGCTTTCTGTTCCCTCTCTTTGTTTCCATCATCTAAAAATACTCTTTTACTTGCTTCAAAATTAGTACATTTCTATTTCTAATGTCATGGCATCCTGTCAATGCAATTGTAATAGCAGCAACATCCAAACGCTCCAAAGACAGAAATAATCCCAAACCAAAAACCCACAAAATCCACAAAACAACAGGGACAGATATTGCTATGCCGTAAATGCTGCAAGATCAAACACGCTTTTTATATTATTCAGTGAAGGTACCTTTACACCAACTGAAGACAGATTGATGGGCTCAATCAATCAAACGTGTGGAAATATTGTTGTGCGATTCACATTTCAATTCAATATGGAAATAAAGATAACTACACATAATTTTAGTGAACATAACCTCAGTAGTATGTCTGACAAAACTGCTACATCATTATACCCACAGTTAAACAAAGTTTGTTAGCATTTACCACCAAACACTGCAGAGATACGGGAAATGAAAATTATTATGCAAAAGGCAATGCAGCCGAAGTCATGGCAACATATTAAAAAGGTTTCAGCATTGGGCACATTTTCCAAATAACCATGAAATCATAGTTTCACAAACAAAAGTGTAGAAAACATACATTTCTGTAGTGGAGTTCTGGATGCAAAGCAGTGCCATCCAAGAAATGACGTTATCTCCTCGACTTGCTGCTACAAGTGAACGGATAACTTTGTGATCAGAAACAGAATCAGAAAAACTTTATTGCCATTGTAAGTGAACAATTCACGAACTAGGAACTTTCTTTGGCGACTCAGTGCAACGTAGAATTCTAAGTAAACACAGAGCTTTAAATAAACATAGAACTAACTAAACATAGAACCCTGAGTAGAAAGGTGAAATCACTGATAAGTAAAGGCATGAGAGTGTTTTTAGTGCAGGTATTATAAGGTGCCAAAAATACTGTTTATAAAGTGAGCATAGTGCAAATGTTATAAAGTGTTCATGAGTTAGACAGCAGCAGGAAAGAAACTGTCTTATGGCGATAGGTTCTGGTCCGAATGGACCGTAACCTTCTGCCAGAGGGGAGTGGCTCAAATAGTCCATGTCCAGGGTGGGAAGGGTCGGCAAGTACCCGGCCTGCTCGCCCCCGAGTTCTGGAGACGTACAGGTCCTGGAAAGATGGAAGGCTGCAGTCGATCACTTTCTCGACAGAGCGCACGATGCGCTGCGGTCTGTGTTTGTCCCTGGCAGTGGCCCCAGCGAACCACACTGTGATGGAGGAGGTGAGGATAGACTCAATAATTGCCGTGTAGAATTGCACCATCGTCTGGACAGGCAGCTTGGCTTTCCTCAGCTGCCTCAGGAAGTACATCCTCTGCTGAGCCTTCTTGATGATGGAGCTGATGGTCTGCTCCCACTTGAGGTCGTGGGTGATGTTAGTG